>PVLD010014521.1:0-52088 GCA_004027595.1 Dinomys branickii | reverse complement strand
TTTTTTTTTTGGCTTTGGTTTTTTGTTTTTTGTGTTTTTCTGTTGTTGAGAGGATTAATTGTCTGACCAATTTTGCATGTCTGCATCTGGGTTCATATATATATACACTTCGAAGATATCAATAGGTAAAGCAACAACCACTGTTGAGCCCATGTCACCTTGTCTGTAGATCAGTTTTGATTGTACTATTTTTTATGCTAATTTGTGTCTGTGTGTTAATATGTTTTTGTGCTTTTATTTTTTTAAAAAGAAAAAAGGAAAAAAAATAATAAATAAATAAATAATTCTTATTTTTAACCCAATATATACATTTTTATTTATAACTTTTAAATTGTTGTCAAAGAAAGAATGACCAATTGAGTGGTAGGAGAATCTGGAGTGATTTAAGCAATGTTTTAAATAATTGGTTTTCTCTGCATAGTTCCAATCAATGACATCAGGCAAAACCTAGAGAACTCTTTACAACCTCTGTCTTTATCTTATTTTTTTCTTTTTGTTCCTACCCTGTCCTAGATCATTATCATTCCTGTATCTTCCTGACTTACTGCAAGAAGAGAAAACTTACTAAACAAAGTTTTCTTAGGATCTTTCTTTTAGAATTACTAAGAGCTCTTGGGTTTTCTTTTTATTTTTTAAAATTTATATGTTGATATTATATGTTGACATAGTGTTGGTTCTTTGGGTGTTGAAATTACTCTCAACTCTCAATACAGTGCTAAGAATTGGACCTAGATTAAATAGATGCTTTTATGCTGAGGCATATCCAAAGCACAAGAAGAAAGGCATTTACTAACGAGATTGTCACAATTACTGGTAGAGATGTCCATTCCAAAAGATCTACAAAACTTTAACACAAGAATCATGAGAAAAGAAGGCAGAAAGATACCTCTAAAAAACTTCATAACTATTTAAAAGCTGATCACACAGATACTGAGGTAAATGAAATTCTAGGCAAAGAATTCAAACAATTCATAGTTAACATGATCAGTAAGCTTCAAGAAGAAGCAAGTGAAATACAAGTTACAGAAAGAAATACAGGGTGTGAAAGACCACTTCAGTAAAGAGAAAGAGTTAACAAAAAGTGATCCAGTGGAGATTCTGGGAATGGAAACCACAGTAAGTCAAATGAAAACTCATTTGCAAATCTTGTTAGCAAGTAAGATGAATAAGAAGAAAGAACTTTAGGATTCGACAGTAAGGTAAACGCACTATGGCATTCAGACAATAATAATGAAAAACAATTTTAAAAAATTAAAAAAAAATCTAAGAGCTCCTAATGAATTCTAAAAGAAAGGTCCTAAGAAAGCAAGAATAAACTATAGCCCAAATCAGTAGAAGGAAAGACATAATAAGGATGAGAGTAGAAATTAACCGTATGAAGACAAAAAAATCACAACATAAATGATCATTGAATGAAAGAGCTCAAAACGGTAAAGCTTAAAGGAGCATCTCGGATCTATCCTTTGATTTTCTTACTCTTGCTCTCTTGTTCTGAGAAAGTTAAAAAAGCAATCAATCAGTTTTGCTTTTCTGCTTGGCAATGTGGTTGGAATCAATAGTAGCTTTTGTTTTTGGAGGCCTGTTTTCCTAAGGACTGGAGACCTAACCTGAGGAAACTTTTAGTCTTGTATTTCTGGCCTTGAGATGGTTATGATTCCCTTCTGGTGCTCCAAGGCCTTTTGTTCTCACGCTCCAGGAGAGTTCCCCTCTGTGGCTGCTGCATTTCAGAGTCAAATTTTCAGAATGGTGAATTTCCCCCTTTCTGTGACCCTTCCAAAGTGAAAATGACTTTCATTTATCTCTGGGTTATATTCTTTAAAACTGGTCTAGTTTTAATTCTCAAACTGCCACAAAATAAATGTAAGTTTTAATCCAAATCTACCTGCCTTTTACCTCTTAGGTAGAACTTGAAATTAATTCCTTTCAATTCCCTCTCTCTTCAGCAATGCTGCTCCATGGGGCAAACTAACTTCTTTGTACAGCATAGATAAGTTCATTAACAGCACAAAAGCATTCCTTGGGTACCCTTATGAGCTTATTAGTGGTTTTAAATATAGACAGATCTATTCCAATAAGATAAACTATCAGCCTAGAGATTGCTTCTTTAAAACAGTCTGCTTTCATGGTGCAAAAGGTTATTTTTTTTCTTTTGATTGTTCTTACAAGAGATCTCTGCTAATTGATGACTTATAGGAAATGATCTGACTAGCCTGTTTATAGTTACAAACCTAAGAACTTTAAAAGGGTTAACATAGTTTAACTTGGTCACTGAGAATTCATGCCAATTTAAAAACAATTGTTTTATGTGTTTGTTTGTCCATCTATTTATTTAATCTATGTTAATAACCAGTTAAAACACTTGCAGTTGCTCTAAGGAAAAAAGTTGTTAGTGTAACAATACCTTTTCTATTTATTTATTTGTTTGCTTCTTTTGAGCTTAACTTATCTATATGTTTTCAGGGTAGCCAAACTCATTCAAAACATTAATAGATAAAGACCAACAGTCTTAAGACTTACACAGGAATAAAAGCCTTAAAGTTTGATGGCATAAAGGATTTATGTGATTGAGTTTCTGTATGTTTCTCTATGTCTATTATCAGGTACATGTTCTATTTTAGCTGGCATGTGGATAAGCAGATGCTCATGATATAGCCCAAATACCTTTGTCCTCAGGGTAAATGGTGAATTAACAAGATAACAATAAAAATGTCTTTACGATTGGTAACATATTTCCATCCAGTCTGTTTGCTAATTAAGATAATAGCAAGATATTGGTTTTATAAATTTAATGTCTACTGGTATTTTTCTAAAATAACAAGAGTTTTTCCATGGTTAAAGATAATATGTATAGTTTAAAGTGTTTAAATGTTATGATTTGGTTCTCATGAGTCATCTAAAGCAATTGTTAAAATATATTTAAGTTGGATATAATTAAAAGGTTAAGTTTTCTATGTAAGAAACTATATTATTTTCTAAAAGCACTGAAATACTCAAAAACTAGATATGAGTGAAGGTTCTACATTTTACTAAAATAAGTTTCTTTTGTTTTCATCATTAGGAATTTGGTCACTAACAGGTAAGCTTTAAGAGTTAAAGAGTATTTGAATGTTAACCTATGAAATATTTTCAAATATAAATATTTTCAATAATTTATGGTTGATTAAATAAACAACTATTATCTTAGTTTATGACATAACATATATTTGGGCATGTATATGTAGGTATATATATAAAACTATGCTGCGTGTATAAGCTTTAAAATAAGTTTATAGAGTTAAAACTACATAATTTCAATGCACATAAAACATAAAATCATTTAAATTTGAAACCTCTTTGAATTTGGTTCTGACATTGATATACACTTACTGGCTTTCAATAAATGAGCATTTGTTATTATATGAGATACATTTGTATATTGGATTAAAAGTCTATTTATATCACTAACTGTTTACCGAACTTATCAGAGCTATGACGATATCCCAAAATCTTGTCAATATAGTTATACTTCATAAAATCTGTTAAAGGAGTTTGAAATTTAAGAGAAAAACTAAGTAAATGTGTACAAAGGTTTATATATAGCTATGATACTGATTTTATGGTGTAGTAAATATGTTTTCCAAATGTACCGGTCTCCAAGGATGTAAAACTGAAGAAAAATCCTATCATACTGGTGACTTTCATGTTAATTTGTTTATGGTGGTAAACATCTTACACTCAAACCTCTGGCATTCCTATACTTGTGTTCCAGCTTCTTGTGATAACATGTGCATGCCAGTTCAATAGGAGTCAGTCAGATGACTCAGATACGTTCTAAGGTTTGTTCCTGTGTGATTGGTACATAATTGTGTTATAACAGTTAAAGATACTGAAACACTCCACAGCCCAGGCAAAGTCAGTCTAGAAATTAAAAGATAAATGGTTAATCAACTGTAAACCTATCTATAGAACAAGTACATTCTTTTCAAATGGCACTCTATCAAAAGAAAACAAGATTGGGTAAAGTTTTCTTTATATCATAGAATACCATAATTAGATAAAGATAACTGAGTAAAAGGATATTCTAGATTAACACAAACATTTATTGTGTTTCACAGGTCATAACAAAACCTAATAGTTCTAATATAATGTCATCATTTGTTATGCTAAAATATTATGTGGCCAAAAAAAATAAATAAATAATAAAATAAAATAAAATGTTCTGTGGCACTTCTCATATTTTCTTTGTAAAGCTTTATAATTATTATCTGTTAATATTCTTCAGGGATTCACCTTCTAAGACAACCATGATTGGTAAAAATATCAATCGTTCATTGATCGTATTATATGTTTCCGAGTTCTCAATATCTAGATAAAACCATAGAATTAAACCTCCTGCTCCAACTATGAAACTGATGTCACCATTCTTTTCATTTAGGTGTTCGCCACAATCACTACAGTGACCTCTGCTACCAGTACCCGGTTATACCTGTAAGTGGTCACTGGTATAGATCAGTGAGGCTACAAAGCTATAGTGGAAGTTATAAAAGCTCAGCAAGAGTCTTTAGCTAAAATTGCCCTTCAAAACCAAACTCTCTATCTTCTTACATTTAAGACTACACCTAAGACCAGAGGGACTTGGGATCTAATAAATGAAACTTGTTATCTTTAGATAAATAATTTACATCTGTTGAAGAAAAAAAATCTTAAAAGAAATACCAGACTTACTGATAACCTCCATCAGCACAAAGCCAAGGGCCAGATGTATAATACAATTCAATTGCTATATAATACAATTGTTATTCTAGTCCCTTAAGAACAGTGTCTAGACACGGCTGTTTTCCCAAACTGCTTTTCCAGCTAGTGCTCTTGCTTACTCTCTTGGAAAAATTTGTTTATTCTCACCTAGAGATTGCTGAACTCCAAATGAAAAAGGAATCTATTGCAAATATGCCAGACGCCTTTTATGAGTATCCACTAAATCGACCTTGTAAGGGGAGTTCATAACTGCTAAATTGCAACATGACTTCTAGCCAAGGTCAACTAGATTAGCTTTTTGGAGAAGGCCCCTGACTACAGTGTCTCCTACACTGATCCTTGTTTGGTACATCTGAAATTATCTATTTATAGTTTTAGTGCTATCTTCTATTCATAGTACATTAGAAATTTGATATATATTTTAATATATTACACTTATTATTTGGGACAGTATGAAACATGAAACATTTTATCTAGAAAACCATAATTGTTTCTTTAAACTAATGATGTCAACTAAATATGTCTACAAGATATATGATACATAATTATATAAATAGTCTCCTTGTGTTATGATTGATACATTGTGTTAACTTGGGGAGTACAGAGGTTTGGCTGAGTGATTCAGCAGGAAGCCAGGGTGCTTACTTTGTATACATGCTGAGCCTGTGGAAGTGGAGGGCATGGAGGTTATGTAAGAGGTACACGCCCCCTGCGTAGGGGTAGGCTGTTTATAATGTAAGGAAAGGAAGGAGGCTGCTTGCAGCCATTCTTTCCTTTTGCTGGTTGTTTTCGCTGTGCTCTGCTGCCATGAACAGTTTGCCCTCTGCCGTGTGCCACTCTGCCTCAGAACCAGCCAAGTATGGACTGAAACCCCCACAAATTGTAAGCTAGATAAACCTTTCCTTCCTTCATTTTTGGCGTTGGGTATTTTGTCTCAGCAATGAGAGAAAAGTAACCAAAACACCTTGTAAGGCTAAAAGATTTATCTGTAGTTAAATAGCACTTGTACTTATGTATACTAACTTGAACAAGTTAAGGCCTTGCAAAATAGGAAACGTGAATTGCTTATAACACCAAAGGAACCAAATCAGAATTTTTTTAAGTTACTAAATATTGGTATATTTGGATGAATCATTAACTCCTTAAACAAAATATCTAAAGTAGGAAGAGAATGAAAGAATAACTGAAGTATCTGGAGTCATGCCTAAAGTAAAATAGAAGTACAAAATAATGGTAAGATGAAAATGATACTAACTCGAATTTGAAAAGCTCACATTATATATATATAGAGAGAGAAACATCGTACTGTGCCATAGAAAAATATATAATTTTGTTACTGTCATAATTTTTTAAACTTTGAGATGTAAAAGCTAACTGCTCTGATTACATCATTACATAGTGTACATATCACATTGTACTTCCTAAATATGTGGAAATAAGTTTAAATAATGAGAAATAATTTTCATGATCCTAAAATTCCACCAAAAGATTCCTATAATTAACAAAGAAATTCATCAGTGTAAGAGGATAAGAAAATTCTCAATCAACACACAAATCAATAGTGTTCCTATGCACTAATAACCAAGAAATAAATTAGGAGGACAATAACATTAATAACAGCAGCAAAAAAATAAATGCCTTGGAATTAGCCCACACAAGAAAGTGAAAAAACTTTACTATGCAAATTACATCACTCCGAATAAAGGAGATAAAAAGAAGACATCAGAAAATGGAAAGATTTCCCTCATCTCGTGGTAGGAAGAACCAATATAGTAAAAATTGCCATATTTCGTAAACTGTTATATAGTTCAATGCAATCTTTCTCAAAATACCAATAACATATCTCAAAGAACTAGAGAAAGCAACCTTAAAATCCATTTGGAACCAGAAGAGACCTAGAATAGCAAAAGCAATTTGGGAAACAAAGACATGGAAGGGAGCATCACAATCCTCAATTTGAAATTATAATACAAAGCTACTATGATGAAAACAGCAAGGTACTGGCAGAAAAAGCAGACACAGTAATCAATGGAACAGAAGAGAAGATGCATAAACAACTCCAAACACCTCCACCTTATCCTTGACAAAGGGGCCAAACACCTTCATGAGAAGAAAGATAATTAATAAATGGTTCTGGAAAAACTGGCTCTCCACATGCTAAGATTAAACCTGGACTCATGTCTCTCAGCATGGACTAAACTAATATTGAAATGGTTCAAAGATCTAAATATTCAAATAGAAACACTTACTCTGGTAGAAGGTAAAATAAGTAAAACTCTTGAAGACATAGGTGTAGGCAAATACTTTATGAATAATGCCCTAATGGCACAAGAAATATTAAAAGAAAAACAAATGGAATCTCATCATACTAAAAGGTTTTTACACATCAAAAGAAATCACCAACAGAGTGAAGGTCTCACATAATGGGAAAAATTCTTTCCCAGCTATTCCTTAGACAAAGGATTAATATCTAGTACGTATAAAGAACCAAGGGGGCTGGGGATATAGCTCAGTGGAATAAGCGCCTGCCTAGCAAGCGCAAGGTCCTGAGTTTGATCCCCAGTACCGCCAAAAAAGAAAAAAAAAAAAAAAAAACTAAAAAAAACCAGATACCTCCAAATTTAAAGACCTAAACCAAAAATGTTAATATGAAATGAAGATGTTGTTCATATGAAGATGTACAAACAGTAAATAAATATATGAAAAAATGTTCAACATCACTGATCATTCAGGAAATGCAAATTAAAACCCAACACCAAAATTCAATCTCACTCCAGAAAGAATGACTATTATCAAGAAATCAATCAATAACAAATGCTGGCAAGGCTGTAGGAGGAAAAGGAACTCTTCTGTACTATTGGTGAGAGTGGAAATTGGTACAACCAATGTGGAGATTCATTAAAAAAAAACCCCTGAAACTAGAGGTTTCATTTGACCCAACTATTCTCCTTCTTGTGATCTTCCCAAAAGAATTAAAAGCATCACACCACAGTGATACATGCACACCCATGTTTATAGCAGGTTTTGATAGCTAAATCTTGCACACAGCCCAATGCCTATCAACTGAGGAATGGATAAAGAAAATGAATTTTTTTTATGCAATGGAACTACTTTGCCATAAAGTAGGGTAAACGTGAGACATTTCTAGGTAAATGGATGCATCTTGAGACATACATTTAAGTGAAATAAGTCAGACACACATGTTTAAGTACTGTGTTGTTTCTCTTGCATGCGAAACCAAAAGGGCAAATAAGGACCAAAATGGGTGACAGGTATGAGGAAGTAGGAAGGAAATATTTCAATAGGAAAGGGAGCAAGGAGGAGGGGGAAGGGAAGGATGAGAAGAAAAAGAATAGGTAGAAAAAATGGAATCAGTTTTTTTGTAAATAAGCAGGAAGAGGGGTTGAACAAAAGGTGGGAGAATGGGGAAAAAAGAATAATAAAGATATATTGTGTACAGGTACAAGTTCCATATGATGAATGTGATTATTATATATACCAAAAGTATACTAAAATTAATTTTTAAAATGATAATGGAACAACTGAATATCTACAGGTAGAAGTTTGAGTCTAGACCCATATATTTTACCATTAATATAAAATCAAAATGGATCACAGATGTCAATGTTTAAATAAATAATCTGTTGGAAGGTTAAAATAGGTAAAACTCTTGAAGACATAGTCATAAGGCAAGGACTTTCTGAACAGAACTCCAACGGCACAAGAAATAATACAGAGAATCAACAAATGGGATCATATCAAATTAAAAAGATTCTGCACAGCCAAGGAATCAGCCAATACAATGAAGAAACAACCTACAGGATGGGAAAAATATTTGTCAGCTATTCCTCTGACAGAGGACTACCATATAGAATATATATAAATAACTCAATAATTACACCCCCCAAATAAAATTCCCAAGCAAAAATTGGATAGCTGATGAATAGGCACTTCTCAGAAGGACAAATACTCAATAAGTGCATGAAAAAAACGTTCTGCATCACTAGACATTAGAGAAATGCAAATTAAAACAACGCCAAGATATTTTACTCCAGGAAAAATGGCTATCATCAGGAAATCACAAAACAATAAATGTTAGTAAGGCTGGAGGGAAAAAGTAACTCTTCTACACTGTTGGTGGTTATGTTAATTAATGTAATCAATATGAACATAAGTACTGAGCTGACTGTGATCATGGTCTCCGAAGACTATATTCTTTTGGAAAATTTTGATAAATGTTTATTATTGCTTATTAATATCCAACCCCATCATTTTTACCATTTCTGAAGGGAAAGTGACCAAGCCAAATAACCTTCAATTATTTTGCCTGATTTGAAATTAATATGTATATAAAATCCATGCTAATATACTAAAGTGAGAAATGCTCACAGGATCATACAACAAGGAATGTGGGTGTAAATAACCCTCTAACTGGCCTTACCGTCAGAGCGCAGAGATTTTATTTGCCTTTCAGAGACTCCTTCAGGAGGACTGTAATGGTTTATTGCATCTAGAACTAGTTTTGCCTCAAAAAAACAAATAAATAATTTCCTTTGGGAGGCATGAGAGATAAAATGCACAGCTCACTGAATACCCACATGATTTCACTGGATGATTGCACTATGGCTCTTTTGAGGGGGGCTCATATGTCACAGAGCTTTAGTGATGACATTTGGGATTTTAGTGTCTGCTTCAGGAGTTGTTGACAGTTACTACTTAATTTAATTCAAGTCTACATCAAACTAGCATTAAATTTTTTCCTTTTGATTAGTGAAAATTATCTTTTAAAAATACCACTAGATAAACATTGCTGAAGCAAGGTAGTGACATGCTACAAAAGAATTAAATTCAAAATCTAGCTAAGATACATGTGAGATCCAATTGGTTCCCTAAAATCTCAAAAGAACAGAGAAGCCCCAGTCCTTCAGACCATCCTTACAGTGAATTGTCCTGAAGCAGTTCATTTTGATGAGTTCTATTCTGGAAACTTAATTAGACCATTTTACTAGTGGGAAGGACAATTGTGCATTCAAACATCACACATGCACACATGGATGTAATTCTTTCTTGTATAAGTATTCTTTCTCTGGCCCTGGATGTCAAAGCAGGAAGTTATTCTAGGGCCTCCTTGGAGGGAAGTTTAGGGTAACTTTGGAGCTACACTTTGACTCTTTTGTTAACACTGTAACATCAATAAGATAACTTAGATGTTCCATCTTGAAATATTTCATTTTTCACAATGTACTCTAACTCGGTAATCAATGAGCATCTGAGTCTGGCTGACAGCTAAATTTAGACACAGAAGAGGGAGATATTCTTCGGCAGTCCTAGGTCCATTGGTCATAAAATAATATTGACATCATAAGTATCATGAGCATTATTTTAGAGAATGTATGTAGTGTTCATGCACATATTATATGTAAAGTATAATATATGTTATATTCCTTTGTTATGTATCTAAATATATTGTTGTAAGCATTAATTTCAGTAAAATTTATCATGCAGTAGAGATTAATATTTCCACCTTGAACTTCAGGAACAATTAAGTGGCTTCTTAATTTTACTTTGGGATGTCTATTAGTAATATCGTGGACTAAAACAAAATGAAGGCCTGGATAACTGGACCCTCATTTGAAATTTATTGATAATGAACGACAGCCTTTCTGCCTGTAGAATGGAAAGGATGTTTGCTCAGACATCTCACTGGATTGTGATATCAATCATCACTTGTTCATCTTCTAACAACAATGCTTATTGACAGTGCGTGTCATGATTTTCCTAAATTGGTGATTTATTATTCAAAAATAGAAAAAGGCTCAGTTTTCAGAGGGCATAAATATGAATACAGGCATTTTGAGAGGCGTTCAGTGACACTTTGACATTGGTATTTTAATTTTACATGTTATGATATTGGCCAGAAGGAACCCGTATCCTCTGAGTCAGCAATCGTACTCCTACTGATATTTTCCCAAGGACATCGAAAGGAATTAAAGGACAAAAGCACAGCTATTTATTGTTCACTATTCTATGTGATGCTGTCCAACAAAACATTCTATGATGATGTAAATATTCTTTACATACAATGCAAAATATGGAAGCCACCAAGAACATGTGGATGCTTGAAATGTGATGTACAGTTGAGGAACTGAATGTTTTACTTTATTGCAATTAATTAAAACAATTTTATTAGCCATCTGTGTCTAGTGACCATTTTGAAAGTATTTGATAATTAACTTATAAGAATAATTTGCCATTGTTATTATTATTTTGCAAATGCAAAATCCATAGGCCAGAGAAAACAAATGACTGACAAGAGTCACCAGCTTTCAAAGTGACATAACTGAGAGTTGAGGCCAAGTGGGATAACGTAGGTAGTGGTTGGCCGTGCTGCTTCCCTTTGTGCTCACTGACTTCAAATATCAGAGAAGTCATTACATATACTCAGACTAAACAATACATGGAAAACTATGAACCATTTACAGGAAAGTTGTTAAATAATGCAGAAAGTGAAAACATTCATGACAAATGAAAATACCAGAATGCAAAAGAATATGAGATTTAAAACTACAATTACATACAAATAATATGAAAAAGGTAATGATAATGTTTGAACAAGATTTTTGTGATGGGCTTATTGACAAATTTGAAGTGTCATCACTGACATTAAGTTGTGAAATTCTGTTTAGTTTCATTTTGTTTTTATTGCTGTCTGTGAAATAATTATAACATTGGAGTATGAGGGTAACTGAAGACATTCATTTTGACTGTCCAAATTAGGCTAGACTAAGAGTTAGCAAGCCTAGTTTCAAATCTACCCTATATCTTTTCTCTTGTTTTCCTTGCTCATTGGTTCCAAAATTTCATAAAAGGAAAGCTTTCCCAAATTCCATGGACTTAAACATGCTTTACCCACCACATAATGACCCACTCTTTCTGCTTTGCCAGCACTTCATATTCATAGCCTCCTTCACATCCAGAGATCACATATTATTCAGCTTCAGCTAACTGTTTATAAAGGGAAGCTTCTGGCAAAATCTAACAAGGATGCCACTCAAAGGCCAAAAGAAAATCTCTTTTTCAACTTGCCTTTTACCCTTTCTGTATCTCCACAATTTTATGTGATTTAAAATCCATCTTTTTAAAGCTGTTTTTAAAAATCTTTTACCCACAGTTTAAAACATTCCTAATGGAGCCAGATTTCTTTTGCCTTCTACACCAGGGTTTCTATGGTATGGAAGATGCAGGAAGTGGGGTGCTTCTGTGTTTGCTTATCCTTGCATTATGGGTGTCCATGAATTTCCATGATAAGACAGAGCTTCCACAAAACCATCAGTCCACCACTGAAGAAACCTGCTAACCAGTGTAGCTAAAATCTATAAAGCAGCAGGAACCTAAAAGATCCACACGTGCCTGTTTTTAAAATGTTGCTTCCCTAACTGAATATATTAAACTTGCTGAAATCTTTCCACAGATGATATTTGGGGTGGCATTTCTGTAAGCGGAAGGGATTATGTTTTGCTTACAATATGTCACTTTTACCTGACTATAGATCACAGGAGTTCAGAAGCTTAACCCTTTTGAGTTAGGCTTTCTTACAGCATTTACAAAAATCCTCCCAGCAGGTTGATAAAAATAGCAGCAGCGAGGCAATTAGGTGTAATCCCAAACATCTGCAGTCCCAGTGGACCAAGAAATGCTTCCTCCTATTCTAGTTACACACGGACTCAAAATTCTCATTGAAGATCCTGTCAATCTGAAAAGAATAGTAGATCCTTCCAATAATATGCCTTTACATTCCCCTCAAAATATCTCTGTCCAATTCTCATGGCAAATATTGGCTGGCTGTGTCTGGGAAACTTAATGGAATGAAGTCATTTTGAGTCTGGCTTCACTGGCACAAAGTAACTAAAAATTAGATTTTGGTTCAACTGAGAAAATATTGCACAATTACCATAGTCATAAATGTTCTCAACTTTGAACATGAAGTAAATATGACACAGTCCCTGCCCTCAGACATCTCTCATTCTAGAGGGGAGAGTAAGTCTTTTTCTTCAATACTATATATAGTTTTTTATCATGGATTCATAGTATAAACCTTGTCTTTCCCTGTGTCTCTCTGTGTTATTTTTTCTGTCTGTGTCTCTCTGTTTCTCTTGTATCTCTTGCTGTCTCTTTTCTGTCTCTGTCTCTGTCTATCTCTGTATCTCTGTCTCTGTCCCTCTGTCTCTGCCTGTCTGCCTGTCTGTCTGCCTCTTTTTTTCTCTCTCTCTCTGTCCTCTATCAGAAAAGGACAGAGCTACAGTTCTTCTACTCCATAAAGGTTAATAATACTTCCAAAATACAACTCTGGCAGTTTAGATTCCTAGATAAACAGATGCAAAATAGAAACAGAGGTAAAAGAAGTTTGATGATGATGATTCCTCCTGCCAACAATGAAAAACAGAAAAAACGAAAGGAAGCAAGAAAGGACTTCTGAGAAAAGTAGGAAGAAGAAAGAAAGATTGGATAGGAAGTTCTTCGTGTTGTCAAATGCTCTGAAGAAGTCTCAGCAGCTCTCCCAGGATAGAGTTCTAAGAGAAAGGTCACCTGTGGAGGGGAGCCAGACTGACCAGAAATGGTGAGTTCTTCAGTCCTCACCGTTCTCTGTCATTGACGGGAGGCTATGTAGAAAATTTGTGCTCCTAGCTTAAATGAGGAGGGGCTGGAGCTCAGCTAACTGCACTCCTTACAGAAGACCCTCTTTTGCAAAGAGATATGTATATCTTACTTCCATCATCATTAGAGAGAACTAGTAAGAATGTTTAGTCTTTTTCTTCAGAACGTTCATACTTTTCTAACAAGAGATCTATGTACACATAATTTCATTTAGACCAATGTATTTCACTGAAGGTTATTTTTGGAATTCTACCTTAAAGATCATACTCATTGCTTTTAGGGTCACTTTCCATCACAAGGACCATCACTCAGAGACCTGTTATTAACCAGCCAAAGTTGTCATGTTATATCAGAGATACATTTAGAAACCACAGATCACACATGCAAAATATAGACCCAAGTTATGACTATGCAGTTCATGGCTCACAGTGGAACTAAAGGCTCACTCTAACAGTATCACTAAGACATGGGGATGTATTTCATTTTTCCTTGATTTACTTCTTGGATCCTTTCTTCTCCATGTTTGAAGGTCTGCTAGCCATTTCACTTAAGTGGGACATCATTCAAACTGTATGGTTTCAGGTGAGAGTGTGGGTTAGATATAAAATAGACAAGTCTAAAATCTGTGACCCTAAGTCAAATCACAGAAAATGTTTTTAGATAGTATGTTCTGTCTGTTCACCACAGGACTTGTCTTGACTGAGTTCTTTATCTATTGACACTATTGTGTAGGAATCTTTGTGTATTTGATACCAGTACTATAAAATTGAGTTGTTATACCTCTTCTAATTTTTTAATGATTAGTTTCAGTTCTAAATTAGTCAATAGTCAAACTATGAAAAATTTCATTTATTAAGCATTCTTTTACTATAAAACTAAAACATAAAACTAAAAAATCTGGAATCACAAAATAGATTAAAGATACTATGTAATTTCAGCACTTGGGATTGCCTTGAGATCGACACCAGCCTGGGTTACGTAGTGAGTTCAAAGCCACCCTGAACTACATAGTGAGACCCTGCCTCAAAATAAAAATAAAATAAATAAATATACTGTGCAATAATAATATTTAAATTCAGTATCCAATAGTGCATGATTTGTATCTCTTTGAAAAGGTAGCCAGTGTTATGCTGTTTCAATTAGAAATAATAATTACCAACTTTTTTTCAAAAAGTGATCTCTCAACTATAGACAAAAAAGAAAATATATTTTTCAGATTAATGTTATAAAGATCATCATAAGTATAATTTTAGAAATTATGTTACAAAGACTTCTGAAGGCAAAATCATATAGAAATCAATCACATGGCTATTTTTAATAAGTAACATATTAACTTCTAATGCTTCATAATAAAAGCTTCATAACCCAAAGGTGAGTTGGTGGCTAAGCTTGATAGAGCCTCCCTGATTGGTGTGGGAGCTGCTGAAGGGATGAGTACAGCGCACTTCCTGATGTGTCTGAGTGGGAGGTGGAACTGTGACTTTGGGTATGTACCTGGTGTTTTGCCTGTTGGTCTCTGTAACTGCTCCCCTGCTTGCTTCCTGGCCACTATGCACCAAACATCTTTGCTCCACCATGCCCTTCCACCATGACGTTTCCCTCTTCAAACCAGTTGACCATGAATGAATTTCCCTAAAACTAAAAGCAAATTAAACCTTTCTTCCTTTAAGTTGTGGATTCAGGTCTTGTGTGCCAGCAACAGGAAAGCTGACTAGCATCCTTGATACTGAAAACACATGTCCACTTTCAATACCCATTAGTCAGAGGTCTTGGTACAGCTCAAGTGAGTTCTCTGCTATGGGTCTCACAAGGGTATAGTCAAGGTGTTCACTTTGGCTTACTTTCCTCTGGAGGCTTGACTGTGGGAGACTCCATTTCCAAGATCATAACAGTTACAGAGTCGATTATCTTTCTGTTTCTGAGGATCTGAGGATCATACTACTTGTCAGCTGAAGGTAGCACCCAGGTCCCAGAATATATCTGAAGTTTGTAACAGCTGTCCACAGTTCTCTATTGTGTGGTCTTCTCCAGTGAACTGATGTAGTTGCTTTCCTCACTAATAATCTGTAGCCTCTGTCTGCTTTCAGACCAGTCTTACACATTCTCACTGAAGGAGAGGCACCCATCACATTTGTCCTATAACCCAAACTTGATAGGAGAGTGACATCTCATGTTCAGTTGGTTAAAAACAAGTCACAGGTCTTAGCCACACTTCAGAGAACTACACAAAAGTATAAGCACCAGGAGCTGAGGCTCACCAGGGGTGAATGTTAGGTCTATCTGCTACATATAGGCTCCTTTTTGATAAGACAGCCATTGAAACTCCAAGAAAATTAACATGCAGATAATACAAACATTTCTTTAATTAGTGGATAATGTTTTGGTCAACATAGCTTGTTGACTATTTATACTTCAGAGGTAATATTTTATTTGTGAATTTTAAAGAAATATGTACAGCACACATTCAATAGTTTCAAATTCTATATAATTATTATGTGAATTATGAATTATAACAACTAATTAAACGCTTGTGAACCAGTTCCTTAAACTAATAAATAAAATATTGCCAATACCAAGAAAAATCCAGTATGCTGCTATTGCTTAATTCTATTCACTTAAATTATTCCATAGACATCTTTTGTCATAAATTATATATTTGTCAATCTATAACTTGTTTAAATTGTTTAGCCTCATGTATATTATCAGTTTATAATTTGTTTACTTAGTTTTTGAGCTTTACAAATTATATCATATTATATCTATATTGAAAAATATAGATCAGTTTGTGCATATCAATGATGGTGAACCTTTTAGGGTTTTCAGTGATACAAACAGCCTGCTGCAGCATGTGTCCCAAGGATTCACCACAGCCAGCATATATGTTCATATTTATTTGAATTGATTATTCCCACACTCAACATTTTTGTTTATTTTTGCTTGATAATGTAGGCTTGGGAAATGTTGATGTTGTTTATGAGTATCAAGAGTCTTGAATAAGTCACAATAAATCTGTCATTAATAGCATTAATCAAGATAAAAATATATTCATGCACACAAACACAAAACAGTTTTATATGCAAGAAAAAAAACCCAAAAATATTTAAAAGTCATTGGATAAAGCTCAAATGTCTGTTTTTCTCCTTATTTTTATCTTTGTTCTACATTTTGCTTGAAGTTCTAATATTCTTTCCTAAAACATGGCATTATATCATGCTTGATTAACGAATTTAGATACCATAATATAAATTTCAAAACATGCATAATGATGATCAATTGATGCAAAATATATAATGGGAACAAATGAGAGAGTTAGCAAGCAAGTAATAAAAGTACTGTGGGAAAATGAGACCTGGAATAAAACAGCCCAGTGTTTTAGGGAAGTCTCCTGAGATATATTTTCATCTGTAAACTATAGTGTGTATAATACTATTCAAGCCTCATTCCATACAGGTCTCTTATATAAAAACCAAATATACTTCCTGTAGGGAGTAGCTAAAGCTGGAAATTGATCATACATGTGGGGGCAAGGCAAGGCCTGTCTGAGAACAAAGAGTTCCTGAGGCAAGCCACACGGACAAGCTGCTCCAATACAGACAACACCAAGTCCTGAGTCAATCCAACCAATTGGTTGCTAGGTTAAAAAAGTCACGTGACGTTGAACTACCAAATATAGAAAGAAATGCCCTGCAATGGTTGTATAGCTCCTTTCCTCCTATCCAGAAAGAGGGCTCTGGTTGACCTCAACTCTGTCTTTCATCTTTACTTCTCTATCCTCTCACAGTCCTCCCCTTCCTGTGAACTTCAAAAGCTGTGTGGGTGTGGCAATTACCATGTGACTTGCCCTTCTTTCTCTTGATTTTTCTTACAAATTTTGCACTGGAACAATTGAAGTTTCTGGGTTCATTTGTCTTTCTCTGCATCCTGTCTCCCACTGACCTCCTGATGAATTCCCACTGATGCGACAAAATTCACTCAAGTGTAAACTCCTCAAGAAAACCATCACTGATTAACTAGGGGAGAGATTACTATTTTTTGCTTTGTTCTTCCATGGAATTGTCCTTGTTCTTACATTTGACACAAGAATTAGACATGCAAGTTGGCACATCAAGTGAAGATACTACATGCTTTGGAGCATTACTCTCTGAGGTATTTTCCCCCTAGGCATATTTTGCCTTATTTATTCTATGCTGTCATAATGCTGCTCAGTATGTCCCAGTATGCTAATATCTTCTTTTGATTAACCACAGTGCAATAAGGTTTTCATTAGATAACATTTTGACAGAACATATTTGTTTCCTCTTTCATTTATAAATAAAAACCAACATGTGTTCTATATCCCCCCACAGCAGTGAATCATGAATCTCATGAACATATTTGATGTCAGCAGTGGAATATTGAACCATTCCTTATTTTCTCAGTGGTGTCATTTGATAAGAATTTTCTTCAGAGTTACTAAATGTTCTCTGGAAATTGAGAATGTACTTGTCCCCACAAATAATAAACATTGTGTTTCCATTATCAATGACTGCATAATAAACCTTGCAAAAACTTAATGTTTAATTAAGAGTAGTTGTGCCCACATATAATCCCAGAACTTTAGGAGTCTGGGATCACAAGTTCAAGTCCATCCTGGGCAACTTAATGACTTACGGAGATCCTATCTCAAAGAAAAAAGTTTAAAAAAGGGATGGGGATGTAATTTAATGTGAAGGACTTAGGCTTTAAATCTAGTACTGACAAAAAAGACCCCTTAATGACCAAAAACAATAATTTTACTGTTCACCATAAATTAATATTTTTACCAAAGTCAGCTGCCTACTACTGCTTCATACGCATCAAAATCTAGGGAAGGGTTTAAGCTGAAATATCAAGACTGGCTTCTTCAAAGGCCAGCGGATAATGCTGTCTTCTGGCTGGGTACTCATCTGAGGCTGTGGAACAGAACTTGAACTCATGACCTCCCCAGGTGAGTTTGACTTCTGAGGAGCAGATCAATTTTTAAAGGAAGCATCCCTACTGTGATTGTCCCAAGTATGAGAAAGGAGCTGCTGCTAGAGACTTTAGAGGCTAAATCTCACACATTTCTACAACATTCTATTGTTTAAATAGTCATATGACTAATAGTAATCATCATCATTGTCGTCATAATCACAGAAAGGTCAAGTGAACTTGCTTTCTCCTTGGAACTGTGGCAAACATTTATAGTTATTTTTAATCTACAACATACTCAGTGAATAGTGATTTTGAGCATCATAAGAACATGTTTAACCTTCTTAAATTCATTTGACTTCAGAATTCTGAAGAGTACTAAAAGATACTGTTCTTCCTATGAGTATTTTTGGGGCATTGGCAGGTTTAATGTAATTTTAGATATTTAGTATAACTGCTTCAAATGTCATTTAACTTAAGTAAGTCTTGGAAATGAAGATTTCCTGAGTTTCCTCTGGGCAAATGCACTCTGTATAATCTTTTATATATCCGATACAATTATTTTACTATTTCCCATGTTTTACCACTATGTATTGGGGCTTTTTTCTGTGCCAAGGTGTTTTTTTGTTTTTTGTTTTTTGTTTTTTTTTTGGTACTGGGGATCGAACTCAGGACCCTGAGCCTGCTAGGCAGGCACTTATTCCACTGAGCTATATCCCCAGCCCCCTATGCCAAGGGTTAAGCATCTCCAACAGTCACTTTGTGAACACATAGTGAGAAACAGTGGAAGAACTGAAGATTCCATTGTTTTGGGCTGGTTTCAACAAGTCAGACTGGTGGATGGCAAGCTTGGAAATTTTACCCAGCTCTTTGTCCATGGTGGACATGGAGAACCACAATCTGAGTAACCAAGAAGACAATTCAGAGATATATTATGACATGGAATGCAAGGAGTATAAACCCTCCAGTTACTATCCAGGAAAGAAAGCATTTAATGAGTAGTCTTCATGAGTCATCATATACCCAAGTCCACAAAATGATGCTCATGTTCCTCTAGCAAAAAATGCAAACTGTTTGGGTACTTGGTGTCCTTAAAATATAAATTAAGTTGGATTTATAGAGCTCTACACCTCAGAAAATTTGCAATAACCTATCAGGTTTTACCATTTCTATATTCCTATTTTAAGTCCAGCTGATGTCAAAAACCTTTGGGCTCAAGACTGAAAGACTTGTCATGTCACTGCCTAAAGTTCATACACCACAGTTAATACTGCAGCCTAACACTCATTACTCCTCTAAGCTCTAAAGAGTGTATATATACTTCCAAAGACATCTTCTTTCCATAGAGTCAGAGGGTATACCACGAAGAGCTGTGTTAAAAATTTATCACTGATATTTTATCTCCCTACTTAGGTAATTTCATTGGCAACCACTCTCCAATTCTATTGGCAAAAGATGTTCTCCAAGCTTTGAATGCACCCAGACAAACAGAAAGCTCCATGAAATCTCATACAGAGAAATTTAATGCATAATATTTTTTCTGCTCTAAGGAAAGATTTAATGAACTTTGTATGTGCATTCAAATAGCTCTGAGACATTTTCTGACTGGGGTGTTTCATGGGCAATTAAAAATACAACCTGTCCAAGAGCTCACTTTCTTGCCCCAAAATCTTCTGACACAATTAATGGCACCCAAACTAAGGAATTATTCTCATATTGAACCCACAATTGGGTATTCCTCCAAACTGATGATGCCTACAATTTGTTGTGTGAAGCAGTAGTTGCACATATGCTTCCTGAAAAGAAAATTATTTTACATGTAGGAAGCTCCATAATTCATTTCTCCAGATAAGGGATAGGAAGCCAGAATTTACTTTGGTTTAACTGGGTGTATTTTCAAAGTTATTATTTGACCCCCAAATTCTTCTATTTTCTACCTGTTAATGTCTTTCAAAACCAAAACTCCATGGAGCACAGTTTTTCCCATGATGACTTTCTTATGCCATCATCATTTTGGAATTTGTGTGTGTTTGTGTCTGTGTGTATGTGTGTGTCATACTGGTAACTGGACCCAATACCTTCCTACTGAACTGGATTCCCTGGCATCTGGGCACTTTTGGATTTTTCTTTTCTTTCTTTCTTTCTATCTACCAAAAGATAGGTAGATAGGTAATAGCTAAGTCACATAGGCTGGGCTTGCATTTCTAATCCTCTTGACTCAGCTTTGCAGAGTTTTAGAATTATAGGTATGTGCAACCACAGCCAGCTACCTTTTGGAAATCTTAATATAAATACTTTTCCACTAGTATTATTTTCATTTTTCTCCCCTCCGATGTCTATTTTTTCATTTCACTCAGAATGATATTTGTCAAACACAATTCATTCTTTTACTTTTCTGGTTTGCCCTCTTCGATGGTCTCAATATTTATGGGATTAACTTGACTAAAACTATTTCAGTTAGAACTAACAGAGTATCAATTAGTAGTAGCTCAAGTGATGCAGATAAATAAGTTGTCACGCAACATGTTCAGAGGTCTAGAGTTCCAAGGCTGATTAAATCAGGAAAGGAGAGGAGAGTATCCCCCAGGACCCAACTGCTTTCAAGCTTCATGCCTTGCACTGATCTGGGTACACACAGAGGGGAAGTGACAGGAGCAGGACTTCTCTAGTCATCACAGCCTTAAACAATTACAATGAACGTTGAAGCAGCAGTGTAGCTTGATTTGTTCTTTTACATTATGCCAAAGACTCAAAATAGATGCAATTCCTCTCCATAACTCCTACAGAAGAGCCAGTAGTGAGTCACATTCTTATTGCAGGGACAAGGAATGCTGAGGAAGGGGAATTCCCATACTTGCAGCTATGACAAATTGCAGGCAAGTTTTGCTAGCATGGAAAAGAACTGTAAGATATGGCTATTGGGTAGGCACCAGTATGGGCTACGTTTGTCATTTCAGATCGCTTGAAAGCTGGCTTCAGCCTATTTTTCTGAGTTATTAAGGATCATTTTAGATATTACATCACATGTTCCAGACTTTGTCATTATCTGTACTACTGATTTTACCTAAAATTTCCTCTTTATCATGTTCCCATATTCAGGCTTTATGATTAAGGTTTCATGATTAAGCTTAAAAAGAATGTACTTGGACACCTTTGTGAATTATATTTTATGTTTCTGTGCCTCATTCATGTTTTTTTAATTTAAGTTCTTAGGCTCACAATAAGCATAGAATAAGTGGATAGTAAAAGTTTTTTGAAGGGAGGATATAATCAGTTTTAATAAATATCAACCTTTCTGTGTTCAGCATCTTAATAGTTGTGAATGCACTGAAAGGAAAATGGGAGACATTCCGCACATCCCCAGCATCTCAGGAGCAATGTTAAGCCGACAACAGCTTTGGGAGCCTCAGCACACCAAAAGATAGATGATAAATAGACAGACAGAGATAGATAGATACATAAACTAGAGTAGCATAGAAATGATGGAAACATTGAATGAATGAAATAGGAAAGAATTAGAATGCATGAAACAGATTGAAACAGATACACAGGAAATTAAAAATCCCTTTGAAAGTGGCAAAACCCCTTGAAAGAAACTGAAGATAGAATTTCAGAACTTGAAGACAGCATTGCAACTAGTGATGGTGAAAGGAAATGTCTCGTAAAGAAAACAGGGAACCAGGAAATAACAATTCAACAGCTGCAAGATGATGGAAAGCAAGACTGATAGGTGTCAATGAAACACCATAGTCAATATGTATGACATAAAAAGATTATTTGCAGAATTAGTAGGAGAAAATTTCCCAAGTGTGAGAGAATAATTTAATGCACAGTGAAGCTTATAGAAATCCAATTAGCTATAATCAAAATAAATCTACACCCCAAAACATAATAATCAAGATCCCAGAAACTGAGCAAAAGAACAGAATATTAAAAGCTGATAGAGAAAAGAGACAGATCACATGTAAAGGAAAGCCCATCAGAATCATGACATTTCTCAACACAAACCATCAAGTCAAGAAGACCTTGGAGTGAAGTTTTTCAGATCCTGAAAGAAAACAATTTCCAACCCAGATTGATGTACCCTGCAAAACTATCTTTAAAAATTAAAGGTGAAATAAGATACTTCCAAAATGAAGAACAACTGAAGAAATTCACTACTGCCAAACCAACCTTACAAAGAGTACTACAAGATATTCTAGAAAGAGATAAAAATGACCATAACTTCAAGAACAACATTAGAAAGGAATTATCAAATAGAGCAAGCAATTAAACAGAGGAGAAAAGTAGAGAACCATCAGGGGGATAATTACAGGATAAAGATAATCCAATACATATCAGTTATAACTGTCAATGTGTCATCAATTCACCAATAAAACAAAGCAGAGTGGATCAAGAAAACAAACTCCAACAATATGCTATATATAAGAAGCATATTACACTCAAAAGGAAATTTGCACACTGAAAATTAAAGAATGGAAAATAATACTCCATGTGACAGGAACCCAAAAAAGCAGGGGTACCTACTTTTGTTTGCAGACAATATGAATTCAAGAACAATAATGATCAAAAGAGATAAAGAAGGTCAATACATACTTGTTGGGGAAAACCACAAGAGGAAAAAATAGCATTCATAAATATATATTCACCAAATACAGAGGGATGCAACTATATAAGACAAATTTTAACAGACATGAAAAATAAAAAAAGCAATAACATAATTGTAATGGGGGACTTTAACACCACATTGTCACAAAGAGAGATCAGCTAGGCAAAAAGTCACCACAGAAATAATGGAACTAAACAAAAGTAGTAATTAAATGGAGTTAGTAGACTTTTACAAAGTGCTCCATCCAACAACATCAGAATACACATTCAGCTGCACACAGGACATTCTCCAAACTAGACCATATACTAGCACATAGAACATGCCTAACTAAGTAATTAAAAATGAACTGAAATTATCTCATGCATATTATCTGTCCATAGTGCAGTCAAATTGGAAATAACTGACAAAAGAAATCACAAAAAAATCTATAAACATATAAAAATTAAATAACACCCTCCTAAACAAAGGGACAGAGATGAAATAAAAGAAGAAATTAAACAATATTAACAAACAAATGAAAATGCAGATACAATGTATCAGAACCTGTGTGATGCAATGAAAGCAGTTCTCAGAGGGAAATTTATATCAGTGAAATCCCACATAAGGAAAACTGAGCACAGATAAACAACCTTATGCTGTACCTCAAGCTGCTAGATAAAGAGCAAGTCAAGCCCAAAGCACAGAGAAAGCAGGACATTACAGAGAACAGAGCACAAATTAATGCAATGGAGACCAAGAAAGCAATTCAATGAATTGATGAATCAAAGAATTGGTTCTTTGAAAGAATAAATAGAATTTATAAGCCCCTGCCAACCTTATCAGAAAAAGGAAATAATCAAATTCATGCAATAAGAAATAAAATGGGTTAAATCACTACAGATCCTATAGAATTCAGAAGATCATCAGTACCTACTTCCAAAATTTTTACTCTCATAAGATGGAAGCACAGAATAAATGGACAGATTCCTAGATACATATGAATTACCTAAGCTGAATGAAGAACATATAAAAATTCTAAATGTCCCCATATCAGTGAAATTAAAAATGTAATTAAAAACTAACCAATGAATAAAAGTCCAGATTCTGATGGATTCACAACTGAATTGCATGAGAATTGAGAGAAGATATAAGGCCAATTCTACTCAAATTCTTTAATGAAATTGAATGGGAAGTGAGTCTCTATAACTCATTCTGGAGGCAAGTAATTACCCTTATCACAAAACCAGAATAAGACATAACCAAAAAAGAGAACAAATGGCCCATCTCCCTAACAAACATAAATACAAAAATCCTCAATAAAATACTAGTAAACAAAAGGCAGCAAATCATCAATAAGATTATATACTATAGCCAAGTGGGATTCATCCCAGGAATGCAGGGATAACTCAATATACGGGAATCAATAAATGGAATACAACAACCTATTGACAGAGCCAAAGACAAAATCACGTGTTCATCTCAACAGATGCAGAGAAAGCTTTTGACAAAGTCCAATACTCACTCATGATAAAAAGGAACCCTACAAAAATAGAAAAAGATGGTCTTTACCTCAATCTGATAAAACCCGTCTATGACAAACCAATAGCCAACATCATACTAAATGAACAAATACTGAAAGCTTTCACTTTAAAATCAGGAAAACACAAGGATGTCCACTGTCACCACTCCTATTCTATATAGTTCTAGTAATATGAGCCAGAGCAAGTGGACAAGAAAGAGAAATAAGAGGAATAAACAGTAGAAAGGAGGAAGTGAAATTACCATTATTTGCAGATGACATGATACTCTGCATAGAAGATTCCAAAACCTCCACCAAAAGACTTATAGGTTTAATAAGCAAATTCACTAGCATACCTGGATACAAAGTCAACACTAAAAAATTAATAGCATTTCTGTACAAAATTGACAAACATACTGAGAGAGAAATTAGGGAAACCACACCTTTCCCAATAGCATTCAAAAAAATAAAATACTTAGGAATCAATCTAACTTAGGAGGTAAAACTCCTATAAAGTGAAAATTACAGTACTCTGGAAAAAGAGATAGAAGAGGATTTCAGAAAATGGAGATAGTCCCTGCTCAAGGGTAGGAAATAACAATATTATTAAAATGGCCATACTTTCAAAACTGTTAGATTCAAAGTAATCCCAATCAGAGTACCATTAGTATACCTCACAGATCTAGAGAAAACTTTCTAAAATTTATCTGAAGCCAGAAGAAACCCAGAATAGCAAAAGCAATCCTGAGTAACTAAGGCAAGGTAGGAGGCATCAAAATCCCTGACTTGAAATTATACTACAAAGCTACTATGATAAAATCAACATGGTATTGGCAGAAAAACAGACCTGATGATCAGTGGAACAGACTAAAGGATGCAGCCACAACCACAGCCACACTCAGCCACCTTAGCTTTGACAGAGCATCCAAATGTGCTTCCTGGAGGAAAGATAACCTCTTTAATAAATGGTGATGGAAAACTGGCTCTCCACATGCCAAAGACTCAACCTAGACCTATGTCTACCACCATGCACTAAAATAAAGACAAAAAGAATCAAAGATATTAATGTTTAAGCAAAAACAGTAAATTTACTGGAAGAGAAAGTCAGTAGAGGTATGGAAGACATAGGGATAGGCAGAGTTCATGCAAAAAACAAACTGTATAGGAAATACTTCAAAGAATCAGGAAATGGGATCTCATCTTACTGAAAAGCTTTTGCACATCAAAAGAAATCACCAACAGAGTAAAAGGAAAACTCATGAATTGGGAAAAATTTTAGCCAACTCTCCCTCAGACAAAGGACTTCTCTCCAGAACATATCAAGAATTAAATAAAATCAGGCCCCCCATATTCAGAGACACAATGCAAAAATGGGCATCTAAGATGAATACATACTTTTCAGATGAAGAATTACAAATGACAAATAAATATATGAAGAAATGTTCAACATTGGTCATTCAATAAATGCAAATCAAAGCAACGCTGGGATTCCATCTCACCCCAGAAAGAACGGCTATCATCAAGAAATCAACCAATAACAAATACTGGGAGGGCTGTGGGGCAAAAGGAACACTTGTCCACTGTTGGTGGAATTGTAGACTGTTACAACCACTGTGGAAATCAGTGTGAATAATCTTCAAAAACCAGGATTAAAAGTCCCATTCAACCCAGCTATTCCCCTTCTGTGTATTGTTCCACAAGAATGAAAAACATCATACCACAGCAATACATGAGCACCCATGTTTATAGGAGCACAATTTGTCATAGCTAACTCTTGGAAACATCCCAAGTGTCCATCAACTGAAGAATGGATAAAAAAGGTGGTATTTTTATACAATGAACTATTACTCAGGTATAAAAGATGATAAACTCGAGGCTTTTACAGGTAAATGGATGCAACTGGAGATCCTACTCATAAGTGAAATAAATCAGACCTGTGTGTGTAGACATCATATTTTTCCCTATTGTAAGAACCTGAAAGTGTAAATAAAACCTGAACTGTGCCGTAGAAATTGTGAAAGGGTGGTGGGGATATAGCTCAGTGGCATAAGCTCCTGCCTGGCAAACATAAGGTCCTGAGTTCTATACTCAGTACAAAAAAAAAATTCTCAAAGGGAAGAAACAACTGGGATGAGGGAAAAAGGAGAAAAGAAAGAAAGAAGGAAGGGAAAATATATATGTATACACAAGGACAGCTGGGATAATTGAACTGCTGATATCTACTGGTTTATTGAAAGGAACAGTCATTGTTCAAATCTTTTTTTAACCAATTTTGCATACTTATAACTGGTAATCTGAATAGCTAATTTCAAAACCACAATATGCAACACAAAAAACATTGTTGAATTCCTACCATATTGTTTAGTGATACTCTGTATCATTTCTATTTTTATTATTTTTAATTCTCTTTAATTGTTTGATCAGACTTTCATTGTTACATCTCAATCTGAGCAACTTCGCTGAAGATAGCAATATGTACTATTGTCATCATCTTGTTTTGAAGTTCTATATTGCTTTTATCATTTTTGTCTTGTTTTGTTTTTATCTTGGTTGTCATTTTTCTTTTTAGAATAAAAAGAATTTAAAAAGGAAAATAATCATTTTCTACTATGAAAAGGCTTATGATTTAAAATTGACATTATTATAAGTATCTGATATTTAGATGAAATTTAGATACATAAATGGAGAGAGAAATTTAATAAAATCTTTAGGATATGAATACAGAGCAGCATATTCCAGGTTGATTTTTGTGAAGTTAAATGCATAAGCAAGGCTCAGTTTTTAGTGTAATGTTCAGATCTATAAAAATGACAAAAAGCATTTTGCCAAGCACATATTGCAACAAAGGGCATTATAGAAAGATTATATATGTATTCATATAAATATATGAATTAACAGGAAACTTCAAGTAGAGCAAAATGTATTATTTTGGAGGACAGTGTTCCACATGAGTAGTACTGACATGTTGGACACAGACAGAGTAAAGGAAGAGAACAGAATATGGCAGGAGATGAAGCAGTGAAGCCAGTTACCAGCCTGAGGGTGTAAATGTGCTAATAGAATTGTTTATATTTGGTTCTCTATCTAATTCTTACAAAATTACCAACTCCACCCTTACGTAAGCCTTGCTGAGAAATAGCACGACAAGATGATAAGTCTGGGGTTTTAAAGATGCTGTACTACAGATGGATTTAGATTTTATCAGGAAGAATAGATGGCTGAAGGCTGAGGACACAACACGGATGGAAAAATTAGCCAGGTTGTTGGAAAATGTTCAAATAGTTTCTAAGAGTTTGAACTAGAAAAGTGACAACTGGAAAATAATTATAGTACATTCTAAGTCTATTGAAATTGAGAAGCGTTAGTTTGTGAAACAAAATCTTCTCTTTTGTTTTATTTCTGCTTTAATGGCATTTCTATTTAGTTATTTTTGCTTTAGGTTCAGCATTTGGTGACAGTGAAACAGTGCTTTATGACACAGTGTTAGACACGGTGATCAAAGTCTTTTAAAATTACTTGTGTTGTAGAACAAGGTTTATTCCTGGTTTCAGTGAGAATTATATTAGCTACCAAAAAGGGGTGAAAACCAATAATTTCTTGTAAGATCCTATATGAAGTTTTGCATTAAAAACACAATTTAAAGAACTTATTTCTTCAACTGCCAAAGTAGAAACCATGGTCCTGGGAGTATCATTCACAGCTCTTTTATTGTGGAAGGAAAAAAGTGTTATTTATACTCTTTTGATTCATGTAGAAAATTGTATCTCTTTGGATATAGGAAAGAAAATCACCAATTTTTGACAACCTATACAATGAATACACATATCCATGCTCATACACAGAAATATAGAGATGCATTTTAATTTATCCACAAGTTTTACTGCAAAACATTCATAAAACCACCTGGGTCGAATTTTCCAATGTGAATGCCTGAGTTATTTTTGCTAGATAAAATCAAGTCAACCTGTCATTTTGCATTATAAACAGGCAATCGAAGATACACAATTTAACATCTGCATGCATAGTGAGCAGTTGAGCCAGTACAAACAGTTGCTATGGTGTGGACAAATGAGCTTCAAGCCACACACACTCTTCATACATTATTCAGATGGTTTCACCTGTAAATTATAAAAATGAAAAAGAGAAATATTTTTCTTAAAACAGGTATTCTATGTAGGATTGCTCAAATGAAGCAAATTTGTTAATAAAATGTAATATGATTGAAATTTGGAACAGGGAACACCTGGGAAAGAATTTTAGCAGGTAACTAAATTGAATACCTGTGACAAGCAGTGAATTGTTATAATCAGTGGATAATTTATTTGAGACATAAGCTTCTACCTTTCTTATGTACAAATGGCCTTGTTACCAGGTGTGCACAAAGCATAATTTCAGCTCTGTATTTACAATGGAATTTGACTTCCATTAGCCTGCTTGGACAAGATGTAGGCCTTTAAAAGTGGCTTTCAGAAAACACTGATTTGCAGAGAGCTTTGGAAGAGAGGCTTTTAGAAGTCAATCATTTCTAGTTAACTAAGATAGAATTTGTAGTAAAGAGGAAGAATAATTGCACTAAATGTATTTTTTTAAAAGAAAGCTATTTATGTCATAATCATTTAAAGCTTTCCAAAGTTTTAGACCTCATCACATATTAAGAAATTAGAAAACATACACCAAAGTGAAGGAAAGTGGAAAGATATTCATGCACATACCACATCACTGCCTTTCCAGTAAGACTGTAGTGACTGCTTATAATAAACACAGGCCACTTTATTACACGTTTCTGTGCCTTGTTCCTGAGAATGTCCGAATTTGAAGGATGGAAATTACACCTTCAGATTCTGATGCTGAATCACTTCATAAAGAAAAGCCTGTCATAGAAAATCACCTAGAATTGCAGTAGAATTTGTTTCAATCATAAAGTATTTTTTGGTTGAGATTAGCTGTTGAACTTGGGGTTTCTTGTTACTGCTGCATAACATAAACCGTCCTACTGTTAGTATTCATGTTTGGATCCTTTAGAAGTTCCCTGTGTATCTACAATACATATGTATCTATGTATCTATGATATGTCACCCTTTAGAAAAAACTTGGAATTGAAGTTTCTTTATACTACTTTGTGAAAAGTCATTAAATGACCAAAACTAAACCAAAAATAATGTTACCAATTTTCTCATTAGTTGAAAATGAATTATATATTCAACCTATTTGAGAAGTATAGAGTCGAGCTGGGTGAATTACTTACCCAAGCCAAAGTGAAGTTCACTTATAAAAAATAAGAGAATAATGGTACTGGGGAAAGATTCCCATCTCTACTGCAAATGTCAACCAGCTCGGGATGGAAAAAACTAAATTCAAGGAAGCTGATGAATTTGTCCAAGGACTAGAAAAATAAGTTAAATTCAGGTCTGTGGGAGACCAGAGGATGATTAAAGCCTAATTGGCCTCATCTGTGAGCCCAAAGGAGCACGGCCTCACACAGGGAGATCGCACGTGGCAAATTCTAGAGCAAGTTAACACAGCTGAGATTGAGCGGTATACCTGCGCACGTATTAATAGATAAGATGAAGCAGATGAATCTTGTGTTACTTATTTACTTGTGCTTGTGTCTAACTGAAAAGAAGGAAGATGAGCCAGAAGTTCAGGGTTCTTCTGCCCAGTAGAGGTGTGAGCGCCCTGCCTGCCTGTATGTTAGACTGACTTGCGGTCCCTTTGTCATGTGTCCTTGTTCGCGCTCTGGTCAGGAGAACAAACAAGTAGCAGGACTAGGTCCCTGCAGGTGGTGGCTGCCTGGGTGGGAAAGCTCTGAAGAGTGAGTGGAACAGATGGTGCTGGGGAACAAGGACCTGGGACTGGTGGCAAAGGCCGATCTATAACACAGGTCTGTATGTCTGTAGTTTATCACTGCTGCTTTATCAGGCTAAGGGAGCTTCTACAAAATTTATAGATCAAAAGAAATTGTAACCTGTGGCAGAGAAGTTTGGTGCCCACCAAAGATTCATTTCCATTAAAGAGGGAGAAGTTGTCCTAGGAAACTCCCAAGCAGCCAGTACATTTCTAACCTCTCTTATATCTAGGTAGCGTGTAGCTTGCTCTTGACAGTGGAAACTAAGCAAAAATGATGTGTACTGTTTCCACACTGAGGTGATTAAAGATTGTATATTCCCTTTCTAGCCTTTTGTGTCTATTGAATGTGATACTTGAAAGAACAATTTTAGGAACTAAATATTCAAGACAGCAGAGTCTGCTGAGTGAGTGACTTCGGAGAATAGAAGAATTACCTGTCCCATCTTTCAGGGCCTTTTATGAAAAGGAGCCTGAATTTGGTCTATTACCTAAAAGAAAACTAAATGGAATTTAGAGAGTGAAATTTTGAAGTATACCTACTATAGAAGAGCTATAAAGCTTATTGTAAATAAAAAGGAGTGAGAGACACGTGGAAGTCAGGACTCAGTAGGAGAAAGGTAGTTGTCATAGAAGAGGAATCTGTGCTTGCTCTCAAGGTGCCACTTCTTGCTCCTACCTTCAGGCCAGTCCTGGTGGAGTTATGATAAATCTCTGAAGGAGGAGAAGAAAGTCAGACTAAAGTAAGGAGCTGAGAAAGCATAAAAAAATCAGTTAAAAGAAATTCACATTTCAATTAGTGGGAAATTACACAAAGATTACAAGAACAAAGGTTAATTGGCTGAGCTTCAGTGATAACTCTGCAAGCAGACACATTCCCGAGAGTCCACTTAAAGTTTGGAAATATTTTACATTTTATTTAACCAAGTGTCAAGATAGACAATAAGAGATTCCAATTGCTCTTGCACTGCACTGTCAATTCATGGGACTACTTGAGCACTTTAAATGAGACTGGTTCAAATTCACATGTGCTGTGAATATAAAATACAAAAACATTAAAAGCTTAGTACCAAAAATAATGTAAAATATCTCAACAATAATGACTATATTATTGTAAGTTGAAATTGTTATGTTTGAACACATTGGATTAAATATAATGCACTAGTAAAACAATTTTACTTTTTCCACTTTTTAAAATGTGGCTACTAGACAGACAGTTGAAATTACATTATATGTGTATTGGACAATACTGTTCTGAAAAATTCAGTGTACATTTGTATTTTCCTTGGAAGTCAATCCTGCAATTTTTCATGATAAATGCTTATTCAGAAAAGGAACTTTGTTCAGAACATATGAGAGGAAATGAGAGGTGGAATTGGTTCAACAGGATTTAAAACATGTTATTTATTAAATGAATATAGTACCTTCTAAAACATATACTTCAGTGATCCTTGAATAAAGGCAAATGCACTAACAAGGCAGCCCCCAAATTAAAATACTTTATAAAATGCCATTGGCACATTCTGTGTTCCTTACATATAGCATTTGAATTCACTATGCCTCCGTTTCCTAGTATTTAAGATACATGTGATCGTATTTGCTCTCTTTCCACAATTGTGACTATCAAAGGTAAAAACATGCATTAAAGAACTTTTAAAAACTGTTTAAGTGTTCTGCTACTATAATAAAAGACAGACCAGCAAATTTAGGAATTTGAGATTTCAACAAAGGAAATGTGGCTCTTTCTAAATAATGTTTGAGCCCATAGGTAAGCATATTTGAATGATTTAATGAGCACTTAAGAATTGTTTTATTATAAATCACTGTACGTATTCAATTAGACTTGCATCTTACAGTGTTAATGGAATAACTGCTTCTAGAATACATAACATTTTTAGAATGTGATGACACATAGCTTTTAGCTTCACATTTTTTCTCTGTCCCTCCACATTGTATGTAATTAAGCAGTGTAATAAAGATCAGTCACCAGAAGAAAGTCACTTAGGTCTGATGTACGCCTGATATTTTAATACTTATATACTGAAATATATAGAAAAGCACACACGCACAGACATACATACATCATTTTTAATGGGAAACATGCATCATAAAATGCATTATTTTAGGTCTTAGAAAATATATCCCACAAGACTACAAGAGAAGAATAATGTTTTCCTGTTTACTCATCTTCAACTCTCACCTAAGGTTCTAGGTTTCAATTATACGTCCACTTTTATAATCCATTTTACTGGAATCTTAACATTTGACATTTTTTGGATTTTATTTAAGATATTCAATTGCATTTTTATCATATTTTGGTCTTCTTATGTCATGTTTTGCACAATAATAAAACTACCAAAATTAATTTTCTCACATTTTGGAAAACCTCATAAATTAAAAAGTAATGCTAATATTATTTAATTACATTGGTTAAGCAGGGATTATATTGAGTCTTGGAGATGTATTTATGTAGGCATCAGAATCCAAAACTGTTTTCTGAGTAACTGTACCCAAGAGACTCTTGTGCCTCACCTTTGTGTATTTTAACATGTAAAGGAACTATCATTTTATTATTCATTTAAAATAACATATACCTTAAAAAAATAAAATAACACATACAAAAGCTATTGACTTTTTAATCATATATATCTCAAATGTTTTTCCAAGTATGTCTCAAATCATACCCTTTATCATACTGGAGTTATATTTCACGAGTGCTTAACACCATCCTCTCACTGCATAGTGCTTCTCCCTCACATAGGCTTTATTTTCCAGGTATATCATACAGTGGTACAAAGTGGGGCTCTGATGCCAAACTTCTTGATTTCAAATCACACGCCTTATGTCCACCTCCTGCATGGTTGTGTGTGTGTGTGTGTGTTGTTAAACTCATTGGCACTTTAATTTTCTAATTTTAAAAGCCAGGGTAAGTATTGTGAAAAACTTCATAACAGGATTATTATAGACATCGCAATATAGTAAAACTAGAGATATCTTGCGCACAAATTACTTATGAAATGACAGCCATTATGATTATTATACCCTGAATCCCTATGGGTTCGTGGACCATTTTCTTCTCTCTCTATCCTGTTCCATGGCTACCCCCGATGCCTGTGGTTTGTCAAGCAGTGGAGAAAAGCAAAGGAAGACTAATCATCCTATCATTTTCTCCAGAGCCAGATTATGTGACTATTTTACAGAAATGCTGCCATATTTTATGCAAGTAGAGAAATAATGTGAACTCCCTGAGGTTGAGAATTGAGTCTTTCCTTATTTGTATCCAGGAACCTAGAGTAGTATTAAGGGGAAGCCATTATGATAAAATGCCTTACTGCATACAAGCTCCATTTTCAAGGGTTGGCAGAACAGTAGCAGATGCATGACAGAAATGTCTTTCTTTAATGCTTCTTTTAGTTTCTAAAAGAATTGACAGATACATTTTGAACTGTATCTAATGACTTTCTTGTATTTGAAATGTATTTTGTGTGTGTGTGCAGCATAACGTTTCATTCGTATTAGGTTTAAAATTCTCCATGTTGAACTCCCAAAGTGCAGAACAATTATTCTCTAAACATTGCATGGCCATTCAGTTAAATCTTACCTTAAATGTGATACCTTGCTGTTGTGTGCTTTGATACCCTTTTATCACCCACATACAATCCACATACCCTTTTAACTCCATAAAGTGATGTCTATAAAATTACTCAGCAATTATGCACTTAGAAAAAGCTTGAGCTTTTGGATCAAATACTCTTGCAGTTGATTTCTAGCATAGTCATCCACTAACTTTGAAACATGAGGAAATATATTTTCTGACCTTTAGTTTTATCTTACATAGATTGAGAATCAAGATACTTGTTTTACTGCGTAGATATGAATTAAACAGAATTCATGGTGAAAATATAGCATGAGTATGTATTAAACACTAATGTAAAGATGAAGTTTCCATTTACTAATTTTCCTCAGTTGTTTCCAGGAAAGTAATGTGGTACTATGTAAGAAAATAATCTAACATATTTTTCTGGCTTTCAATGCCATCCCTAAAACCGCTTATTAGTGCTGAAAAGAACATAAATTTGCACCAAAATTTAATCAGTGCTGCATTAAATTTCACCTTTGCACTGATTTCTGGAAAGTTATTTAAATTTTTCTCATATATAAATAATATGAACATTATATATCGTAGAGTTATCTTAAAGGTAAAGTGTTTTGTAGAACACTGAGGTGTAGTAAATGTTTACAAGATAGCATCTGAATCAATTGTTCATATGATGCAAAAATATCTTCAACAATAACCAGGAGAAAAGTTATTTACCTTTTAGAGATGTTTTAGTCATCTTTAATTTCACTTTTTTAAAAAGACGACACTCTTATTGTGTTGCCCAGAGTTGTCTGAAACTCTTGAACTCAAATGATGCTTCTTCTTCTGCTTCTGCTTCCTGAAGAGCTGGCACACAGTACCAGGCACATACTCATAAATCACACATTGAAGGATCACCTTATACTTAATTAAACCAATGGCTCTCAAGTTAACCTGTTAGGTTTCAATGCCAGGCCAAGAAATTCTGTCTTTGCCTTCTCATCTGTAAAATGAGAATGATTCATGGTACCAATTCCTTTCCCATGTCAAAAGAACAAAGTCAGATAATACACTGACAGCCTGTAGCACACCGATGATCAAATGAGTGTTCAATGAAGACGTAATTATTTTAACTGGGAGCCTAAGATTTAGAATCTCTCTTTGTACATTAACCTGAGAGCTATATCACTATAATTTTTTAAAATTGGTTTTGATGTCATTAGTAAAAATGGAGGACTTGAAAGTCTTCCAATCCATTATAAAAAAAAAAAACTGGCAAAAATTGTCAGAATCAATTTTCTCAAAACTTTGGAAATTAGCCAAAAGCTTGCAGCCAGCTGAATAGCATTTAGTCCAGACAAACAGTTATCAGTAGAAAGAGCCAACTTTGCAGGTCTTTAACTTGCTATCATCCCACCTGTAATTTCTCAGCTTTGTAGTAGTCTTGAAATTAACAGCTACTATTATGTGTCAATTAAAAAAAAATTAAAAGAAATTACAGCTTATGTTGCTAGTAGTATAAAGATAAGAAAGGATTTCATTATTTTGGTTCACTCAACCTCATATTGTGCCAAGACTCTCTCCATCTTGGATAGAGTGGGTTGGGGGCCTTTCTCCAGTATTTTATCATCACTGAGTCAAAATAATAAAAAAAAAGAATTCACAGAATAAATTTGAGAAGATTCCTGTTGAATAAAAATTAAACTACAATACACTAATCAACATCAATAGCAGCAAATTTAGATCTTTGGGGAAAATCTAGAGTGGTAAGGTGCTCTTATTAGGGAAAGAATAAAGACTTCAAATAACTTAAGCTTCTACCTGAAGAAACTAGAATAAGCAAAGCAAACTAAGCTCAGAACAAGATAAAGAAAGAAAATAGCAAAGATTAGAGTGGGTAGAAAGTCAGTCAACTTGGTGAAGAAAGAGTTCTAAATGGTACATTTAGTTTTGGCACAGTGTGAGCAAAACAAGTAGGTGATTGAACATGATTTAATCTTTCACTTTTTACCTGTCTGCTTTGGCAGCAGCTAGAGACACCCACATTGAATTCTAAGCAATAGATGAAGCAGGTCATGAAGGACAGCAAAAGTCTTGCCTTTTCTCTGGAACAGGAATATATTTTCACTTGCCTTTTATTCTTGAAACACACTTGCATCAGCGTCTTGAATAAATGGATTATGATCGATGGGCACTTGGAATAGGTCCCTTGTCCAGTTTCTTTGGCTGTTGAGAACAGATGGGGAATATATTGCTGCTAAGTTACTTCACTCAAGTTATTTAAAATAATTTTACCATATAATTAAACTGTCACTCTCTCAGGTATCCTTATTATGTAAATTTGAAATTCACACTAAAACTAGACACAAAACTTACTAAATTGTTACTGAATTTATATAAGTAGAAGCATTTTGAATCAAAGGAGCAAAAATCTACCTCAAATATAGCAATAGGGAACTGTGACTCCTGACTCAATTTCCACCTTGAGCAGGTTTACAGACTCAGAAACCTTTGAATGAAAGGAGGGGTGGGTCCCTTTGAGGAAGAACCTAGTAGCTCTACCAAAAATTTACACCACCAATCTTTCTCCCATTCTTCCCCAAAGGGACCCGTGGCCTTTTACCAGGGTAATTATTGGGGAAAAGGAAATGAAATACACTGGGAAAAGGAAGTGATCAGACATTTCTGGGAGTATTGGACAATAGTTCTGAGCACTGCTCATTCCAGGAGATATGAAACATCATCTTGGTCCTCCTGTAAGAGTAGGGGCCTCCAATAAGGTGATCCAGGGAGTTTTAACACAGGAACAACTCACAGTGGGCCTAGGAGGTCACTGAATCCATTGTGTGTAATTTTCCTGGTTCCAAAATGCATAATTAGGATAGATATAGTTAGTACTTAACACAATTTCCCTCTCCCCGAAATGTGAGATTAATAATGAATACCATGGGGGATGATATGGGTTTATTAAAATATGTGCATGTACAAATCTGCCAAAATGAAGCCTATTAATCAGTGTAGAATTATACACTAATAAAAGTATGGGAAGAAAAGTCAAGAACCATCTCTACATGAAAAAGATGTATAGCCACTTGAAATTTGCAATATTCATGGAAATACAATTACCATGATTTATTAGCAAAAATGAAATTTCACTGAGCACATACCATTAGGAAAAGAAACAAATACTGACATAATAAAATTCTTTAATTTATAATTGAATAGAAAAGTAGTATAGTTGCATCAGTGCTTGCTCTTACTAAATAGGGTCACTCACGCGTAGATTTCTTGTCTCTTATAAGTTATGCTATTGCAAAATTTTGTTAAATTTGCCCACTATCAATCTTGGAGCTTTAAACTTTATTCAAGTAAAGTCTTCCTAACATTCAAAGGAAAACCCTATTCTTGGGAGCTCTCAAGTTCTTCTTTTAAAATTATGATTATATTTATTTCTTTTTTTTCCTATTTCAAGGAGAATAGAAAATAATAAAAATGATACAGAATTTCAAAAAAGGTGATAAGAAATTAACGATGGTTATTATATTGCATATTGTTACCTTCAGAGTAGTTGCTCAGATTATCAGACATAAGCATGTAAGACTGATAAAACAATATAAATATCAGCTATTCCTCCGTTTTGCTCTGGTTGTTTTTGATGTGTTCTGCCGCCATGAATTGTAGCCCTCTACCAAGTGCCACTCTGCCTTACAGCCAGCTGAGTATGGATTGAGACCTCCGCAAGCTATGACTGAGGAAGGCAGGAGCTGAAGAGGTGAACAAAGCAAAGAATTGTTCAGTATGAACAGAAATCTTGACTCTTAAAACAGAATTAAAACAGAAGTGAGCACACCAGACCTGCCATGGAGGGAGGCCGGCCTGCGGAGCCACCTGAGTGGCACAGCATTTCAGCAGAACTCTTCTCCGGTAAGGCCTGCATCTAGGCTCTGCTGTTCCAGACCTTCGACCAGGGAGGGAGCCTGGCCCGGGGCGCCAACTAAACAGTGTCTGTGTGGAACTCTTCCCTGGTAAGACCTGCACCTGTGCTGTGCTCTACCCCTTCGAGTTAGGAAGGAGCTTGGACTGGGAGGGTCCATCCCTGTTGGTGTTGAGATCTACAGTGTAGAAACAGCCTCAGGCTCTGTGGTCCTCAGGTTGGGCCTGAGGATCCCAAAGCAGTGGCCCCTGCCTAACCACCATTGGCTTCAAGGCTGAGGCCCATAGGCTTCCCATCCATGGACTGGCAAACCTGGTACCAAATCCCAGCATTCCCCTGCCATTTCAGGTGTGGCCTGAGCCATGCACCCAAATAATTGCCTGGGGTTCCTGGGCCCAGTGGTCCACAGTCTGCTACCACCTTGGGATTAGTTTGATATCCAGGTCAACTAGGGTCCCTAGAGCCCTTTGTGAGCTGCCTGGGTACTTTGTAGCTCAGCACTTATCACCCAGCATTCAAAATGACAAGATACAGGAGCAAAATGCAGTATCAGAACACAACTCCACCCAGAACAAGTACAGGAAACAATGACACGGGAGAACTAGGAAGCCACATATCTAAAATTTTTGAAATGATTACATCTAAAGTAAAGAAACAACTCCATTAAGCCATAGAAGAGATGAAATCCAAAATACTTTAAGGCAAAAACCGAAATGAAAATAAAAATGGAAGAAGGGCTCTGAATATACAGAGAAGAAACAGATAAAAGGCTAGAAGATCAAAGACAACAAATGGAAAAGTTAAATGAGCAATTAAGGGATGAATTAGAAAACATGAAACAGACTCAAAGAGATTTACAGAAAATGAAAACTTCCACTGAAAGCTTGCAAAACTGCTTGAATGAAGCTGAAGATAGAATTTCAGATCTTGAAGACAATATGACAGCTAACCATTGTGAAAAGAAGGATCTCTTAAAGTCATGAAGGAACCAGGAAAAATCAATCCAACAGCTGCAAGATGAAGCAAAGAGAAATGATTTCTGAGTAAATAGGAATCAGTGAAACAGCAGGAGGCAACACAAATGAAATAAAAAGAATATTTGCAGAAATAATAGCAGAAAATTTCCCAAGCATGTTACAAGATACTGATGGTGCAGTTAAAGAGGCATATAGAACTCCAATGAGCCACAACCCAAATAAAACCACACCGAGGCATATAATAGTCAAGATCCCAGACATCCAGCAAAAGAACACAATATTAAAAGCTGCTAGAGAAAAGAAACAGATCACGTATAAAAGAAAGCACATCAAAATCACAGCAGACTTCTCAACAGAAACCATGAAATCAAGAAGAGCTTGGAGCGAGGTTATTACATATTCTGAGACAAAACAGCTTCCAACCCAGACTGATGTATCCTTCAAATTCAATGGAGAAATAAAATATTTCCACAAAAAGGAACAACTGAAGAACTTGATGAGTGCCAAACCAACATTACAAAATGTGCTAAAAGATATTCTAGATGGAGAAAAAAGAGACCACAATCTCAAAAACAATGATAGAAGGGAACCCTTAAGCAGAATAAGCAAGTAAACAGATAGCAAAACTAGGAAAGCAACAGCAAGTAAACAGCAGGACAAGAATAAGCCAACATATAACAGTTATAACCATTAATGTAAATGGCCTCAGTTCACCGGTCAAAAGAAACAGATGGCACAGTGGATTAAGAGACAAAATCCCACAATATAGTGTATACAGGAAACACACTTTACTCAAAAGGAAATCCACAAACTGAAAGTCAAAGGGTGGAAAGCAATTCTCCATCCAACAGGTTCCCAGAAAAAAAGCAAGGGTAGCTATTATGTTTGCAGACAATGTAAACTTCAAACTGAAAACAATCAAAATAGACAAAGAAGGCCACTACATACTAGTTAGGGGAAAGCTGCAAGAGGAAGAGAATACAATCCTAAACATGTATGCACCAAATACTGGAGCAGCAAGCTATATAAGGCAAATCTTAACGGACATAAAAAAACCAAATAATCAATAACACTATTGCAATAGGGTACCTAAACATCCCTTTGGTGCAAAGGGATAGGTAATAACAAACCTGAACAAAATGTGTGAACAAATGGACTTAGTAGATATATTCAGTGTTCCACCGCACAACATTAGAATACACATTTTTCTCAGCTGCATGTGGGACTTTCTCTAAAATAGACCACATTCTAGCTTATAGAGCATACCTACCTAAATGCAAAAGAATTGAAATTATCCAATGCATATTATCTGACCACAGTGCAATGAGATTGGAAATTAATGACAAAGGGAGCTCCAAAAACCCCATAAGCACTTGGAAATTAGACAACAATGTCCAGAATAACAAATGGGTCACACATGAATTAAAGAAGAAATTAAAAAATGCCTACAAACAAACAAAAATGCAAATACAACTTATCAGAATCCATGGGATGCATGAAAGCAGTCCTCCAAGGGAAAGTTATAGCGATGAACACACACACAAAGAAAACAGAAAGAGAGGGGCTGGGGACATAGCTCAGTGGCATAAGTGCGTGCCTGAGAAGCACAAGGTCCTGAGTTCAATCCCTAGGACTGCAAAAAAAAAAAAAAAAAAAAAAAAAAAAAAAAAAAAAAAAAAAAAAAAAAAAAAAAAAAAAAAAAAAAAAAAAAAAAAAAAAAAAAAAAAAAAAAAAAAAAAAAAAAAAAAAAAAAAAAAAAAAAAAAAAAAAAGGAAACAGAAAGAGAGCAAATAAATAGCCTAATGCTGCAACTCCAACTTTTTGAAAAAGAAGAACAAGTCAAGCCTAAAGCCCAAAGAAGGGAGGAGATTACAAAGATCAGGGCAGAAATTAATGCAATTGAGGCGAAGAAAACTCTACAAAAAATAAGTGCATAAAGAGTTGGTTCTTTGAAAGAATAAATACAATTGATAAACCACTAGTCAATCTTATCAAAAAAAGAAAGGAAAGAACTCAAATTCATGCAATAAGGAATGAAAAGGATGAAATCACTACAGATCCTTCAGAAATTCAAAAGATCATTACTACCTACTTTGAGAATCTTTATTCCAATAGGATAGAAAACTCAGAAGAAATGGACAAATTCCTAGAAATGGACGAATTACCAAAGTTGAACCAGGAAGATATAAAAATCCTGAACAATCCTATATCAAGTAATGAGATTGAAAATGTCATTAAAAACTTACCAACAAAGACAAGCCCAGGCTCTGATGGATTCACAACAGAATTTTATAAAACATGCAGCAAAGATTTAATGCCAACACTCCTCAAACTCTTCAATGAGATTGAAAAGGAAGCAATTCTCCCTAACTCATTTCTTGAGGCAAGTATTATACTGATACCAAAACCAGAGAAGGACCCAACCAAGAAAGAGAACTATAGGCTAATCTCCCTAATGAACATAGATGCAAAGATACTCAATAAAATATTAGCAAATAGAATGCAGTGAATTGTAAGGAAAATTATACACCATGACCAGGTTGGATTCATTCCAGGAATGCAGAGATGGTTCAATATTCACAAATCAATTAATGTAATATGCCATATCAATAGAGCCAAAGACAAATCCAAATGATCATCTCAATAGATGCAAAAAAGCTTTCGATAAAGTCCAGCATGAATTCATGTTAAAAACCCCAAAAACATAGAAATAGATGGCCTCTACCTGAATCTGCTCAAAGCCGTCTATGACAAATGAAAAGCTAACTTCATACTGAATGGACAAAAACTGAAACCTTTCACTTTAAAGTCAGGAACAAGACAAGGATGCTCACTGTCACCACAACTATTCAACATAGTTCTGGAAGCATTAGCCGGAGCAATGAGACAAGAGAGAGAAATAAAAGGAATAAGGATAGGAAAGGAAGAAATAAAACTATCACTATCACTATTTGCAGAGGACATAATATTTTACATAGAAGACCCAAAAACTCCACAAGAAGACTCCCGGAATTAATTGACAAATTCAGCAGTGTAGCTGGATACAAAGTTAACACCCATAAATTGATAGCATTCCTATACACAAACAACAAACAGACTGAGAGAGAAATTAAGGAAACCATACATTTTACAATAGCATCCAAGAAATTGAAATATTTAGGAATCAGTCGAACAAAAGAAGTAAAAGTACTATTCAATGAAAACAACAGGATGCTGAAAAAAGAGATCAAAAAGGATTTTGATAAGTGGAAAATCATTTCCTACTCATGGTTAGGAAGAACGAACATTGTGAAAATGGCCATACTACCAAAATTGCTGTGCAGATTCAATGCAATTCCCATTAAACTACCATCAGAATACCTCAAATATTTAGAGAAAACATTCCTTAAAATCACCTGAAACCAGAAGAGACCCAGAATAGCAGAAGCAATCCTGGGCAACAAGGACAAGTCAGTTGGAATCATAATCCCTGACCTGAAATTATACTACAAAGCTACTGTAATAAAATCAACCTGGTACTGGCTAAAAAACAGACCTGAGGATCTATGTAACAGACTGGAAGATGCAGCCAAAACCACAAACACACTCAGCCACCTAATATTTGAAAAAGGGGCCAAACAAGCTCACTGGAAGAAAGATAGCCTCTTTAATAAATGGTGCTGGAAAAATTGGCTCACCTCTTGCCAAAGACTGAAAGTAGACCCAAGCCTATCGGAATGCACCAAAGTCAAGCTAAAATGGAACACAGATCTCAATATTAAAACAGAAACACTAAATCTATTGGAAGAGAATATAGGTAAAAATTTTGAAGACATAGGAGTAGACAGAGAGTTCATGAATAAAAATCAAACTGCAAGGGAAACACTTCAAAGTACCAGTAACTGGGACCTCATCTTACTGAAAAGTTTTTGCACATCTAAAGAAATCACCAGCAATGTAAAATGAAAACCCACAAATTGGGAAAAATCCTAGCTGGCTGTCCCTCAGTCAAAGGTCTTTTATCTAGAACTTGCAAAGAATTAAAATCATGAACCTGTCCAAATTTGAAGATCCAATCTAGAAATGGGCATCTGAGATGAATACACACTAATCAGATAAAGAAATACAAATGGCAAATAAATATATGAGAAAATATTCTACATCTTTAGTCATTCGAGAAATGCAAATTAAAACAACATTGAGATTTCATCTCACCCCAGTAACTTTGGCCAGCATTAAGAAATCAACCAATTAATTACAAATGCTGGCGAGGATATGGAGAAATAGAAACTCTTCTGCACTGCTGGTAGGAATGCAAACTGGTGAAACCACTGTGGAGATTGGTTTGGAGATTCCTCAGCAAACTAGGTCTAGAGGTCCCGTTCAACCCAGTTATTCCCTTCTGGGTATTTTCCCAGAAGATCTGAAAACATCATATCACCGTGACTTATGTGCACCCATGTTTATAGCAGTGCAATTTGTAATAGCTAAATCGTGGAAGCAACCCAAATGTCCATCCACAGAGGACTGGATAAAAAAACTGCATTTTTACATAACAGAATATTACTCAGCTATAAAGAAAGACATACTTGAGGATTTTGTAGGCAAATGGTCACAATTAGAGACCATACTCATAAGTGAAATAAATCAGATGTGTATGTGCAAACAGCATATTGCATCATTAGTGTAAGAACCTGAAAGTGGGAATATAAATTAGGAGGTATGAAAGGAAACTGCTCAAAAGTGAAGAGCACTCGGGACGAAGGGAAGGAGAAAAGGAAGAAAGGGATAGCTATGTAAGTATGTATATATATGCAGGATGGCTATCATGGTTGCTCTATTGTCTCATGTCACTTTATTGTAAGGAACAGTCAATGATTAGCTGTTCGACCAATCTTGTATGTCTATGCGTTACCCTGAACATATCAATATGTAATACAACAACCATTGTTAATTCCCTGTCACCTTATCTGTAATTCATTTTTTGTACTGTTCTTGTTCTACTTTGTGTCTGTTTGCTAATGTTTTTGTTCTTTTACTTTTAAAATAAAAAACAATAGAAATATTAACTGTTCCTTTCTGTGAAATAATAGAAATAGTACTACAATTATCTTAGCTCTTTTCTTCCATCCCAGTTGTGCTTTCCTTTTGAGTAGTTTCTTTTCCTTTCACAATATCTATTGTACCCGTATTTTCCCAGAAGAATTAAACACATCATACCACAGGGATATATGCGCACCCAGGTTTGTAGCAGTACAATTTATAATAGCTAAATCTTGGAAACAACCCAAATGTCCATCAACTGAGCAATGGATAAAAGAGATGTGGTATTTTTATACAATAGAGTATTACTCAGTTATAAAGGAAGATAAACTGAAGGCTTTTACAGGTAAATAGATGCAACTAGAAACCATACTCATATGTGAAATAAATCAGACTTTCAGGTATCAACATTGCATTATCTCCTTAGTGTAAGAAACTGAAAGAGTAAAGAAAATCCAGTCCTTTGATACATATTTCAGGAGAGTAGAGGATAGGACATAGGCCAATATCCATTAGAACATTATGTAATGGTAGGACTGGTATTTTCACAGACCTGGGTAAGAATTTAAATAAAATGACCCATTTTCTGAACTAGGAAGAGAAGGCATTGTTTGCTTGCAATAGGCACAAGGGTTCCTATACAAGGTCCTGCACCTCCTTCCCAGGGAGCAATTTTATGTACTTGGTATCACAGGAGCCATGACTTTATTCGCATCCAAATAATCAGTCAAAAATGTCCATACAATAGCCAAATTAAAAATCTCCAATGCAAAACTTCTGGTTCAAATAAAGTGAAGCCTAAATCCACAGACATGAGAAACTCTGATGTCTTCAATCTTTTTTTTCTATTTTAAAGATCAAAGAATGAAAACATCTTAACAAACACACATACACTTAGAAAATAACACAGAAACAGCACAAGCAATACAGAATCTCAGACAAGGTGATAGGAAATTAACAATGGTTGTTGTATTATATATTGATATCCTCAGTTTTCATACTCAGATAAACAAATATAGACATGTAAGATTGACCATACACTTCAACATTAACTGTTCATTTCAATAGAGCAATCAAAGTCAGTAGTACAACTACATAAGCTATCTTGTGTATACATATATATTTTTTCCTTCTTTTCTCCTTTCTCTCATCCCAGTCATTCTTTCCTTTTGAGCACTTTCCTTCCCTTTCACAATGTCTATTTTGCCTCCTAGATTTTAGTTACTCTTTCAGGTTCTTACACTAGTGAGATAATACTGTGTTTACATATGCAGGTCTGATTTATTTCACTTATGAGTATGGTCACAGCGATGTATGTGTGCACATGTTTATAGCAATCATGGAAGCATCTCAAATGCTCAGCCACTGAGGAATTGATTAATTTTATTGGTCCATTATAGATATACGTAATGGTCATATTCATTAGAGGAAGTTTCTATCTGTACATGATATTTCTTCTTTTTTTCCCCCAATCCCATCTCCTGCGTTTAAACCCTCTTGTAGATAATGATTCCTCTGATGGATAAAGTAAACTGGAAATTTCCTGGAAAGGAATGACTCTTCTACATGCCCTTAAGAGTATTGGAAGAAGGCACTGTGGTACACTCCTATAATTGGAGTACTTTGGGAGGCTGAGGCAGAAAGATCACAAATTCAAGCCCAGCCTTAACAACTTAAAGCCTTAACAAGATAAAAATGGGAGGGGTGCTGGGAATGTAGTTCAGAGCAAAAGCCCTGGATTCAATATTCACTTGTGGAAAATAATAAAAAGAACATTTGTATTATACAAGAGGATGTCAAAATATCAGCAAAAGCATGAGTTTGGAAGATGAGATATTGATTTAAGCTACTCTAAGGGGTGAGACACAGTAGAAATACCAAAAGAACTAGAATTAGAAATGGAACCTAAAGATGTGACTAAATTATTGCAACCTCAAGATAACACTTTAACAGGTGAGGACTTCCTTCCTACAGATGAGCAAAGAAAGTGGTTTCTCAAAGTAGAACCTGGTGAAGATGAAGTGAACATTATTAAACTGACAAAAGTAATTAAAATAATACATAAACTAAAGTGATAGACCTATGGCATGATTTCAGACAAATGATTCCAATGTTGAAAGAAATTCTACTGTAGATAGAAAGGTGCCAAAGAATTTGCATGCTGCAAAGAAATCTTTCATGGAAAGGAGAATAAATCAGTGTAGGCAAATTTACTGTTTTCTTTTAAGAAATTTCTACATCTCCCCCCAAACCCTATCAATCACTATCACCCTACTCAGTCATCAGCTGTCAACATCTAGGCAAGACTATTCACCAGTGAAAAAATTACTACTTGCAGAAGGCTACAATAAGCACTTTGTTAACATTTTGAGTAAAAAAGTAAATTAAGATATATGCATTGTTTTATTTAGATATAATACTACTGCAAATTAATAAATTACAACATAAAATAAATATAACATTTTTCAGCAGTGACAAAGTTTATTTGAAGAAGTAAAGGTGAAGAGTGAGGGAGAAACTGTCTGCAGAACAAGCTTAGATTGAGTACAACAGGAAAAAGTCACATACAAGTATTCCCATCAAGCGGGCCCTTGTGAGGAAAACCACAGTGCCAAGCTCTTCTTGACATCTGCATCTTTTTGATATAGAGGAATAAAATTTCCAATCTGCTAGATGTCCAAAGTGCTGAGTTCATGTTCTTTAAAACTGTGCAATGAATTCTAGAAACAATGGAGGTTAAGAGTAGGAAGAATTTATTGAAACAAAGCTTCTATCTGAAATGGACACAAGGGCCAAGAAAGTGTATTGCCCACAACCCCATTTCTCAAGGGTGTATGCTGAGCAAAGCCATGAGATGAGGCAGGCTTAAAGTGGGACAGAAATATTATCAATCAAGATTACAAGCTTATTTCTGAGCCAGTGGCAAATTATAGAATGGGTATGAGGTGGGACAAAACTCTGGTCAACTGATAAGTATGCAAGTATAGTCAGTAGGGTAATATTGATTAGATGGGGATCAAATGGGGAAACAAGTCACACAGAAAATGCACAAGGGCAGACAAGGACTTTCCTGGAAGGGGTTGGTTAAGGAGGTTTGGTCCTCCATCTCAAGGTGATTGATGCCTACTTAGAATATCAATCACTGCTGGTCATCCCTTGAGTATATTGTGGGCAGTTAGACAGGGCTGAGCCCTCTATAGGTCAAGGCAGAAGTCAATTGTAGCTGGAAGCCTGTTCATTGAAGGCCAGGAGTCAAGAAAACTATAATTCTCATATGCACCGAGAAACCAAAAATCTCAATAACTTGCTTTCCGTTGATATTCTTTGCAATATGGTGATCTGAAATCAAGTTACACAGTATTTCTGGCATATTCCTATAATCCAATAGAGTGATGACGATAGGTTGGGAAGAGGCAAATGTTGAGGGAAAGCAGATAAAGCAACTTCTATAATTTGTTAATCGATAAGATGGGGTGGTCTGAGGAGCAGGCGGTTGACTTTTCTTCCCCTTTAATCTTTTGATTGACATTTTCACTGTAGGGTACTCAACAACAAATAAAGAAAAATTTTCTGAAGTACACCAGTAAAAATTGTAAGATGATGAGGAATTAAATGAATTTTTTCTTTATGCAGATGACTTTTGGCCCGGAACATGGCTCAGTGGTAGAGTACTTACCTAGCACATAAAATGCCCCGTGTTCATTCCCTAGAACCATCAAAACACAAACCTATAAAAACCAAAACAAAATCTGTCTCACTTTACTGGAGGAACTTAGCAATGAAAGAAATATAAAAAGTGGAAAAGTACACATTTATTTGTTCATTCACATAATACTTATAAAAGCTTGGCAATTGCTACATAGGAAGAATACAGACAAATAATTTTTGACAAAACACATAATCCAAAGCACTGTGTTCCTTGGAGAAATACTGTAATTAAGTTATGCAGTTGCTTCTTGACCTTTGATGAGGTTTTGCAATAAACCCATGATGATTTGCAAGTGCTATAAGACCAAACTGCGTGTAATTCATCTAATTTTTTGCACATCATAACTCACCAAGAGCGCACTTTGGCGCACAACTGGTTTACCTATATAGCTGTGTGACTGACTGACTGGGAGCTGCAGCTTTTACCAGAAAGAGAGGATCAGGTCACATATTGCCAGCCCGGTAAAAGATCAAAATTTAAAACTTGAAGTACAATTTCCAGTGAATGCAGATCAATTTTGGTGCCATCATAAAGTTGAAAAATGTTAGATGGAAATAGAGTAAGTCAAGGACTGCTTACATAACAGTTTCCTAACATGCAACACTGAGAGACGCAGGCAAAGCGTGCAGGTCTGTACCGCCTGATGCGGCCGCCAGCTACTTTTGCAGGTTGAAATTGGCTAGCAAGGATTTTAAGTTTTAATTTTATTTACTTTGATTTATTTAAATGTAAAACTGTAAGCAGTTTAAAATACTTCTAAAATGACTTTACCATTTTGGTAGGGTTACATTTCACTTAAACATTTGTGTCAGGTGTGATATTGTATTTTACTGTACATACTGCAAATGGTCATCATTTTTAGTATTACATGTAACCTGTCACCAATCTAGTTGGTGTCTATGGATTGATTTAGTCTGAATGATATTTTTCTATTCCTTGGTAGTTATAATGGGTTTATTTCAATATTTCATGCAGATACCAGAGTAACAGCAGCAGCACCTATGTAAAATATAATTAACAAATATACTAAACAAAATTATATTGTAAGCAAACTACTTGTCTAGTTTAAAACAAATATGGAAGTTATGATTTACTGTAACAAAAGCATCTTTTCCTCTTAAAAGCTTTCAACAAATTAGATATAGGAGAAATGTATCTTACCCTAGTAAAATACATATATGAAAAACACAGCTGGCATCATAGGCAATAGGTGAAAAGGTATTTTTTTTTGTTTAATTAACATTAGAAGCAAGACAAGAATGATCATTCTCACTACCATTATTGAATACAGTGCCAAAACTACTAGACAAAATGGTTATTCAAAGAAAGAAATAAAAGAAACCCAAGTCAGAAGGAAGAAGTTAAATTGTTTCTGTTTTCAGATAATAGAATCTCACTATAAGAACTCTTGAGACTCTAAATGTTAGGATAAATAAATATACTAAATTGCAAGAAACACAACTAACATACAGAAATTAGCAGTGTTTCTATTAACAAATAACAAACTACCAGGAAAACAAATCAAAGAAAATCCATTTATAGTAGAAACAAAATTATAAAAAAGGAATAAATTTAACTAAAAAGATAAAAGATATGTACATTGAAACTGTAAAACGTTGATGAGACAAATAAAGACAAGTAAATAGAAGAAATAGTTTCTGCTTCTGAATTAGAACTACTAATGTTAAAATAGCCATTATGCCTAAAGCAATCTGCAGACATAACACCTATCTGCAGCAAACTTCCAATGAAATTCTTCACAGAAGTAAAAAAAAATATGAAATTCACAAGAAATAATAAAAGACACGAAGTAGCCAAGGAAATCTTGAAGAAAAACAGTGGTGGCATCACACTACTAGATTTCAAGACATATACTAAAGGCACAATAACTGAGGCAGAGGTATTGGCATAAATGCAGAAATCTAAACCAATAAATGCAACAAAATAGAGAACTTCAAAATAAATCTCATTTATCATCAATTGATGTTTAACAAAGATAGAAGGAACCCAGAGTAGGGAAAGGACAGCATCTTCCATAAATGATGCTGGGAAAACTGGATACCCATATACAAAAAAATGAAATTAGACATTTATCTCGCACCACGTACAAAAGGGAGGTAGTTTTTGTGATGAGGGGACTTAAGATTGGAGGAGACAGAAGGGAGGAGAAGGGAAGTTAGTAACATTAAGATGCAATATGCATTTGTAATAATTTTCTCCAAGATGAGTACAATTACTATGTATCCAAAATATATACTAATAAAAAACCCCAAAACCAAATGGGATCAGGGAAAAGAGGGAAAGGAGGGTGGGAAGAGAAAGAGGGAGTAAAATGTACACAGACAAATTCCCAAGATAAATGTGATTACTATGTATTGCAAACATATGCTAAACAAACAAATAAATGAATAAAGTGAAACTCAGAATGGAATAAAGACTTGAAACAAAGGGCCAGAAACTGTAAAACTACTAGAGGAAAACTTAAGGGGAAAGCTGCATGACATTCTTCGGGACAGAGATTTTCTAGAAATAACCTCCACAGCACAGGAAACAAAGGTGAAACTAGACAAACGGAATTACATAAAGAAAAACCTTGTGCACATATAAGGAACAATAAATGAGTGAACAGACAACCTTAGAAGGTGAGGACATAGTCACAAAGCCCCATATATAAAAGGTTAATATATAAAATGTACATAGAACAGAACTCAACAGCCAGAAAGGAAATAACTGATTTAAAAAGGAAAAAAGGACATGACTAGACATTTCTCAGAGGAAAAGAAAAACCAATGGCCAACAAATACATGAAAAACAACTCAACACCGCTCGTCCTCAGGGAGATGCAAATTAAAACCACAATAAGATGCCACTGCACATCTTTCTGAATAGTTAAAGACAAGACAAGGTTCAATGGGCACATGGAGAGAGATACTCTTTGGGGGCTGTTGAAATGTACATTGGAATATCCACGGTGGAGAACAATATAGATTTTCCTCAGAAGCCTAGAAATAAACTACAATATAATTTAGCAACTCCACTGCGTTTTATATACTAAAAAAAATACAACCCTGAAATCAGTATGCTGAAGAGAGACCGGCACTCTCAGGTCCATAGCATCCCTAGTGACAATAGCGAAGATAAGGAACCAACCCAACTTCCACCTATGAAAGGTGGAGAGGACAAAGAAAATGTTCTAGATGTACACAGGAGAATAGTGCTTAGCTTTTAACAAGAAGAAAATCTTGTTATTTCTAAGAACATAGATGGCCTAGAAAATATGACGTTAGGTAAAAAAAATCCAAGCAGAGAAAGTCAGACACTGTAAGATCTCACCTGCAGATGCTAACCAGAGGGAACACTTAGAAGCAGAGCATAGAATGACGGACTCCCGGAGACAGGGGACTGAAGAGAAGGTGAACTGAGATGTTTTTCAAAGGACATAAGATATCTTTTAGACAAGAAAATTAACTTCAAGAGATCTATTGTATAATATGTTAATGAGAGTCTATAATAACTTTACAATTGTTATAAGTAGATTTTAAGTGTTCTCATTATTTAAATAAACAAATTTGAAGGTAACATACATATTAATTAGTTTGATTAACCAACTTGAAATATGACCACACTGCAAAGCAATGTTTTACACCATAAGAATATATTATTTTTATCTCTTAATTTTAAATAAAGAAAAAGTCTGATTTGTAACAATTCTAAAATAATAGATCCTACTTGGAGTAAGTGAATAATTTATCTATTTTTAAAATTCATCTAAGTTTTAAATTTCAATATAGTATCTAACAATTTTTTTTCTTTCCAAGGGTATTATGTGTAATGGGATAATATAAAAATATTATAAAACTCCAAATAGCATTTTATCATGAACACTTAATATTTCCAAACCTTTTCCTTACATGATCTGCCATTCAAACTCAAAAGGAGACTTAGTTGGCCTTTCATGGTTTATCCTGTGATAAATTCTTAACTTTCTCCTTAAAAATAATTTCTCTTTTACTTTAAGGATAAAAGAATAAAAACATATTAACAAGTACACAGACATTTACAAAATAACACAAAAACAATATAAGCAATACATATTTGCAGACAAGGTGATAGGAAATTAACGACAGTGATTGTATTACATATTGATATGTACAAATTAGTTACTCAGATAAACAAATATAGGCATGTAAGATTGATTAACTAATTAAACATCAAATGTTTCAAGGAACCCGAATTTCTATAAACTGAAGAATAGCTTAAAAAGTTGTGGTATTTTTATATAATGGAATATTAATCAGCTACAAAGAAAGACAAACTCAGGGCTTTTATAGGTAAATGGTCACAACTAGATACCATTCTCATAAGTGAAATAAATCACACCCACATGTGTGAACACCATACTGGCTCACTAGTGTAAGAACCTGAAAGGGTGAATAAAAATCAAAAAGGTACAACAGATATGATAAAAGGGAAAGAAATTGCTCAAATTAAGGAATAATTGGGGTGAGGGAAAGAGAGAGAGAGAGAGAGAGAGAGAGAGAGAGAGAGAGAGAGAGAGAGAGAGAGAGAGAGAGAGAGAGAGAGAGAGAGAGAGAGA
>PVLD010014520.1:0-52035 GCA_004027595.1 Dinomys branickii | reverse complement strand
GGGGCTTTCCCACGTCTTGCCCCGGCAGCCTGGTCCGCCCTACCACATCTCCCCCGGCATCTCAGAGAAATACGCCCAGTTTAAACTTCCCAGCCGAGGTCCCGGCATTCACGCTCGCCAAGTCTGTCTCGAGCTGGTGGTGTTTATTAAGGAGGTTCGCTCCCTTGCTGCTCACCTGGTCGCCATCTTCCCCGGATCTACAAGAGTTTTTGCACAATTCAGATGAAAAGAAAGACATTAAAATAGGTGGGAAAGAGAAAAAAAGCATGGTTATATTTAAGTGCATCAAAATGAATGAATATTTGTGTTCTTTTTTTTTTTTGGTACCGGGAATCGAACTCAGGACTTACACTTGCCAAGCAAGTGCTTGTGCCGCTGAGCTATAACCTAGGTCCTCTATTTGTGTTCTTAGGTACTTTATGCAAAATAATGGATTGTGAAATATACATATAATTAGCATAACATCTGAAGAGGGATAAAAAGAGATGTGGGTGTGGCCGAGTGGTAGAACATGTATCTAGCAAGCATGAGGCTCTTAGGTCAATTCCTAGTATCATAGAAAAAAGTAAAAGAAGTCTGAGAATAAGTTATATTCCATATATGCCACTAGGTACTAAAAACAGCAAGTTGTATGTAAAGAAAAGAAATGAAAATGACCAGCAAATTTTTCTCTCTACTGGTGTATTAGAGAAATGGAAAGAATACAAAAATGAGATGGAATTTTACACCCATCAGATTAGCACAAACTCAGAAAAACAAACAAAGATACCACTACCCACCTGACTAGTACTAGTACAGCAAATTGGGTGTCCTTTAAGAATTAATTTGGCAGTAGGTTCTCAACTTAAAGCATCACATACTTCTATTTAGCAATCAAAGTGCTGAGGAACAATTCAATAGTTCAACAGCAATCTCTGTTTCCAATAGCAATTATTTCCAAATATTTGAAACTAGTTCCAATGACAATTGAATAGTAATTAAAGTGCCAGTACAGAAATATATGTGCATTGCATGGTTTATTCCAGACTTTTGGTTCTGGTTTGTTTTTCTGATACTATGGATTGAACCCAAGAGCCTTAGCACTGAGCTACATCTCCAGTCTTTATTTTTATTTTATTTTATATTTTGACCCAGGATCTTGCTAAGTTGCTAAACTGCCGAGGCTGGGCTCAAACTCATGATCCTCCTGCCTCAGCCTCTTAGAGTGCTGGAACAACAAGCACATGCCATCTGTTCCAGACTTTCTAAGGTAGCAAAAACCTGCAAACAAGCTAAAGGTCCATTAAAAAGGGCATAGTTGAGTAAATCGAGGTGTTGCCACAATATAAAATATTAAATATGTATTAATGAGATTCATATCCAATGTCCAGGAAGGGTAAGGCTCTGAGACTCTCAGATTTCCTCAGATCACAGTCTGGGAAAAAGAGCGACGCTAACTGACAGTGCCAGATCTGTGGTTTCCTTCTCTCCTTTCACGCTTCGTACAAGTATGACAGAAAGGGCTGCATTCTTTCAAAGACCCTTTAATGCTTATTGGCTCAAAGATTACGTTGATGTTTAGCTTGGCTACACAGCTATTTATGAAATAGTCTAAATACAAAATAATATAATCTTTTCAAATGGTGGGAGTTTCAATATGTATATCGTCTGGTCAGAATGCTCAAATAAAAGATGTGTACCTAAAAACGTAAAGTGTAATTTTAAAAAGGAAAAGAGTTTTAAGTGAACATAGTAGACTTTACAGAGATTTTTATTAAATCATGCCCACCAATTGAATTAACGCTCTTTGCTCAAAATATTCTAGCAAATATTTCCTAACTTGTGAAGGTTAAGTAAAATCATAGCACTATTACAGTTATATCTAATTATATATTGTATCTTGAAACTGAATACAATATTAACTATCTTGCAAATTTTCCTACAGCAGCAAGCTTAACTCCAAAAAATGTTTGATGACATCAAACTACATTTGTCCTTCTAGGACAGGGATGTGTCACCATTCCAAAGAATGTGACACTGACACTGAAGGTAATTTCAAAAGAGTAATTCCCAACAATATTTGGACAATGTGAACATCAATAAAATTAGCCCTCAGTCTCTAGGCTTGACTACTTCAATCTAAACACCATTCATTTGAAAGTATAAATTCTGCACATTTGTTAAAAATCAGTGTAATCCGACTCAAGGGACTTAAGTGGAAGCCACTTCAGAGCTGGGAAGCTTCGTTCTCCTGCACTTCTGGCAGGGAGGTTGCACAAGTTCTAATGGTTCTCTGCTGTTAAAATTCCCCATTTTGCTGGCCTTATTCCAAAATACCGGGGCCTGCGTTTCTTTGTTCCATTGATTTTTATGCTTGGATTTTCAGGTCAGCAGCTACATTGCTTTATTAGTTCATTTTCACCTTGCTTCAAATGGAATACCTTAGAAAAACATTGCTCCCTTCTGGAGAGTCCTTAATGACAGCTTCAAGATGATAATGTTTTCCAATAAAGGCTAACATGACCATTTTTTCCATTTCCTCCTTGGAGTGGCTTGTCCCACAACTCCACAGTGGTCTGCCTGGCTCTTTTCCGTGATGTGCTATGCTCTGACTCCCTGCACATGTGCATGTGCGCATGTGCGTGCACACACACACACACACACACACACACACACACACACACTGCCATTTGTCACACTTCGCTGCCACTTGGTGTGTTTATATCCAGGTCTTTAAGACTTGACAATTAAAGGGAGGCTGTGCCTAGCTGCTAAACTTACATCCTTTACATTTCTAAACACACGCTCTGCAGTACTCTAATAAAATATTTTTTATACCCAAAGAGATTATTTTAAATAAATTGTATCTGATATTTTACAAGGACTGTCCTATTTCTAAGATGCTAAGCTAGAACAATGTGATACTCAGTTCCTGAAGGATCTACCCAGGAGGGGCAACGTTGAGGAACAAATGCCAAGCCACAGACCTTATGGATGGCTTGATTCTAATGAAAACATGCATGGCCTTTAGAAGGGTTTCTGTCTATAAAACCTTTAGATAAACCCTATACCAGAGACAGCACTGAAGACTACCCACTCTGATTACTGACAACACCCTGCTCCTTTGCAGTGCAGCTGGCCTACTGGAGTATTTTAATGATGGTGAACAAAAGAGGCCAGGAGAGTTTTAGTCCATTCTGTTCCCTGCCTCAAGTTACCTACCTCCTTTGTCTCTTTCCCTTGCTGCAGTAGCCTGGTGGCCTGGTCCTCTGGGTGGTATGGCTCTAGGTCAGAGGCAGGCTTCTTAGTAAACATCAGATGCATATGAGCTCCAAAGTTGCTGTTATATTTTGCATCTAAAATTTCCTGTGCTTGCCACAATGCTCATATGCTCAGAGGTGTGGCTTTGGGAAGGTGATTAGATCACGGGGCACTGACCTCCTTAGCAGAGTAGCCCCTGACAGATTCATGGTTTGATGGCATTGCTGGGAGGGGAGGGAGTGAGAAACATAGGAAGTGGTGGCTAGTTGAGGAGAGTCTCACAGGAGCATGCCCTAGGGGACGGTGGCAGATTGACACCTGGTGGTCAACTTGTAACCCCCAGCTGAATTGAGTAAGTGTGGGACTGGGTGTGGGAGGCCCAACTGAGGATTACTGTCAGCAGCATAGGAGGCAGAACTGGAGAAGGAGGAGGCTGTTGGGAGCTGGTAGAAGCTGTTGGGAGCCTGCTGGAAGTGGAGAGAAGCTGTAAGGAGCTGTTGGTTCTTTTGGAAGAGCTTGTCATGCTGGCTTTCCTGATGAACTTGGCTGTTCCCATCATCCAAGGAGCTCAGGATGTTGTTGTCACTAAGAATGGCTTCGGTTCACTTTGGAGGAGCTCTGGTCCTCACCTTGAGCATTGCTTCCTGGCTCTGGAAGGGAAGATAGTGCACTGCTCAGTCTCCTGGAAAAGCTTGTTGCTTTGGCATTCCTGATGGAAGCTCAGCTGTCCTGATCAACAGAGGACCTTACTGTTGCTCAGATGGCTGTGGTATTTTGTGGGGGAGCTTTGGTTCTTGCTTTGAGTGTTGCTTCCTGGCTCTAGTGTAGACCCCTCAGCCTGCTAGCACAGATCCTTTATCCCACTGGCACAGACTTCCTAGATTCCACCACTGACCTTTGGGCCTTCCCAGTGCAAATCCGTGAAACAGGCTTGCATGAGACACAGTCATAGGCTTTAAGCCTCCAGCTAGACTCATGGCAGGTGTTGTTATAGGCTCTAGGTCTTTAGCTGGTCTCATGCAGGACATTATTCTGGGATCCAGGCCTCAGCTGGCTTCTTTGATCTTTAGTATGTGGACAGATTTCCTACACTCTCTTGTATATGACTCTTTTGGTGACTATTATAAATAATCTTATAAAACATGTGTCCTATACTATATTGTTCCCATTGCAAAAACCCCAAACTACAACAGGGACTATATCATGACACTGGACCCTTTCTACCTGGCTTCTTCTCTCTTTCCCTCTATTTTATGGCCTCTGTGAGGTGAGCAGCTTTCTATCCCACACTCTCTGTTCTGATGCTGGGGTTCACCACAGGCCCAGAAACAGCAGAGCCCATCAACCATGGCCTGGAGCTTCCGAAAGTATGAGGCAAAATAAATCTTTGCTCCTTTATGTTGTTTCACTTGGGTATTTTTTATAGCAAGGCAAATCTGACAAACACGGGGTCCTTTATGGAGCCACACTACAGAGATTTGAAGGGCAAGTTATGGTCAGTATGGTTCGTCCTATACTAAGCTAACAGTAAGTACAATACTTTTAGACATCATGGAAGAGTTTCATCCTGGGAAAACATGCCCTTTCTGACCCTTTACCTACCCATCCTCAGAGACTTTGGGTTTATTGAATAATCCAGGGAATGAATATGTAGCTGCTCAATGTACTACACATTCCTACATTTTTAAAGGATTATCCTATAAGAAAATATCTAGTACCATGAATATATTGGAGAGAGTTCATTCACTTTACCATTTCTTAACTTTATGAGTTGCGTCTTATTCCATATTTTAACTTTCTAACTTTCAGATACATCTTACTCATGATAGCATTTTAGATGTGATAAAATATTTACTTTTGATCATTTGGAAGCAGTTTTTGGTCTTCTGTGACTTTCATGTTATTATTCCACAAATAGATCACCATTGCTCTCTAATGATACTTGTTAATAGCCAGGCTATGGGCCTTTTCTCTCATAGTACCCAGCTTAACACTGTTTCCTATAGCTTTTCTGAACATCCTGTACTAAATCGCCATGTTTTGGGATTCTGACCCTATTACACTTTCTTCCATTTTCACCCTTGACTTTCACCTGGAACTTTATCCTCAGTATCGCTTTTTCAGCTACAACGTTTGGATCCCTAAGATTTGGTTTATGGAAGGATCTGCTTCCTTTCCCATCTTGGTCACCTCAGGCCTCCTTATTCCAGGCTTGACCTGGGTACCAAGCTCCTCTGCATTCAGCGAAGCCTGACTCATGGCTGAGTCTCAGTTGTATTTATCCAGGTCCCACTGTCATTCCAGTGGGAACCTCAGTGGGGTTGGGGAGAGGGTGGTAAAATCCATCATTACATCTGTGCTTATGCTAAGGTGAATGATGAAATATTGTCACACACTGAAAATTCTAAGAATATTTGTTCTTAAGCGACTACCACAATTGGCGTTTTTAGAGGGTCCATAATTCCCAAGGGGACAGACTTTGAAAGATCTTGTTCATAAGTTTATTATTAACAACTTTAACTCACAACACATAGTTTTATAGACTCAGCAAAGGCCTGGTAACTGCTAGTTTCTACTCTGAGAGACCATAAAAAATTACCACTTTATGAAGGTAACATTTTTTCCCCTAGGGAATCAGGGTTAGTTTTACTTCAATAACCTGTCTTTTTAAAAGATATTATGGTAGTAATCTTTTCCCTAGTGAAAATAAACCTAAGTTGGATCCCATAAATCCTAAATATTCATCAATAAAATAGTAATTCAGTGCATTATTTTTTAAACTGTGCAATGTAACACCGTGCAACTTAAAATAACCAGATGTTGACAAATGAAAGAATAGTATAAAATAATAGTAAAAAAAGAGCTGAGCACAGGATTTTCTATACTTTAGGGTTAAAATGAAAATCACAGCCATGGTTGCAGGCTACGGGCTCTCTCTGTACAGGTGCTTTGAGTTCATGTTGATCAAGCTATTCTTCATTTCTAGATGAACAAGTCTGAGATGAGAAGCTGATGAAAACATTAATATTTTGCATTTGGTTCTAGAACTCATCATTCCCTAGACTGTAGGAAACATATACGTTTACACTTACGATGCAGTGGAGAAACTGGTTTCCTGTGTTTCTGTGAGAACACGAAGAGCTTCCCTCAGTGGCAGCAGTTGGCCATGTTGGAGTTCAAGGCCTGTCTGTCCCAGTCACAGAAACTCAGTACCATGGGGCTCAGAGAGCTTCAACGGGACAGAACTGTGCAACCCATGGAGAAGTCTCCCAAAGTGCCATGACACGTAAGCTTGGTACAGACACAGAGGCAAATCTGGGCAAGGGTAAGGGGCAAGAGCGGGGTTCAGTTCTGAGCAAAATATTTAGCAAATAAATACCACTTGGATTGTCTTCACATCCAACCTTCTCTGTGGTCTTTTGTACTGTTTCCAACGAGTTGTGCCAAGTTTGGAAGGAAGCTGAAAATGGAAAAGAAGTCAAATAAGTAGGCTAAATGTGTGTGTGTGTGTGTGTGTGTGTGTGTGAGAGAGAGAGAGAGAGAGAGAGAGAGAGAGAGAGAGAGCATGTGTATGAGCGTATAATATAGTTAAAATGCCCTTTTTGAGTGAGGAAAAATATTAATAACCCTAAGAGGAGACTCATTTTCCCATTCTGAGCAGTATTGTTGGTGTAGAATGAGCCAGTGTCATATCTGTGGCAGAGACTTAGACCATGGTCAGAACAGATACAGCCGAACAGCAGGAAGGAATAATAGTCAGAAAGCATAATGGTCACTTGGAAGCATCTGGCCTCTGAATTAAGTGGAAGAAAACCAGTATTTCCTCTGCATCTTAAGTGTGTATGTTTCCTACAGTCCAGGCAAAGGTGAGTTCTAGAACCACATACAAATATGCTTTTAAAAAGGTGTGGCATAGGGATTTTTATTTTTTTCAGTCCTGGGACCTGTGAAAGTACTCTGAAGTTGAAGACTGTCTAATTTAGTTGGTTAAAAACTTGGACTTCAGCAAGACTGCTTTGTTTTAAATACCACTTCCTGACGCATAACCTTTAGCAGATTTCATAACTTTTTATGTTTAGTTTCTTCATCTGTAAAATGTAGTAGTTGTGAGGATTAAAAGACTTAATAATATAATCAGAACAGTTCCTGGTGTGCACAATGTAGCTGTGAGGTGAGGATGATTGTCACAACGAGAATATAGTGACTGAGGTTCAAAGTTCAGGAAATAGAGACCAATTTATATATATATATATCTAAAACATAACCAGTACTTGTATTTAGGCATTTCTGGAGTTCATTTGGAGATCCGGCCTTGTTAGCTGTAGAATTAGCAATGCAAACTCTAGTGATCACCTCGAAGTTCTTTGCTTTTCCTCCCAAACATTCCCTGGTAGTTAGGGTACTTCCAGGAACTGTACAGAATGCAGAATAGGTTTGACATAATGGTCATTTATTTCCGGCTCACGTGAACTCCATGTGTGTGCTATTGGTGAGAGTGTGCTGAGTTTTTTAGGGATCAAGGCTTTTTGGATGCTGTACCCTGACCACTCCCTAAGGGGCACTATTCATACTCTATTGGTAAGACCAAGTTAAACGTAATCCCTGACTGAGTCGTGGTCCTCCAGAGACACGTGTAGACTTTCAGAGGGGAATCTTTCACTTTCACAGTAGGTTTCCTTTTAAGAAGGGAACAGGGAGAGTTCTTTGAAGAGGAAACTGAGTCGCAAGAAGGGAGCAGCAAGCCTCTCACTCCTTGAACAAATGCTTTTGAGCTACAGAACTGGTAACGCCATCCTGCCGTGTTCTCCGTAACAGAAGGTCAGGGAGGCTTTGATGTGGGTTCCCTGGAGTCGGGGCCAGTTGTGAACATGAAGGCTGGTATTTGCTTGTCACCTGCTGATTTCGTAAGGCAGAAGCCTTAGGAGAGCAGCTGAATCAGGGCGTGTGTGGTAACCCTGGTACGGGACGCATGCAAGGAAGGAGGGACAAGCTCCCAATCCACTTGAGGGGTACAGGGACCTCAGGAGTTCTCACAACTCTACAGAAAGGTGGACAAAAGTTAGAGGAAGAGGCAGAACAAAAGCCGGCAGGCAAGATAATGTCTATTCATGGAGGGTTCTGGACACACAGATACCGGATGTAACCAAAAGAGAGGTGTGGCTGATCCCCACTGAAGGACTCCTCAGCCAGAGAGGTGACGGGAGCTGGCGGGCGCCTAACAGCTATGCAGAGCCCTAATCCCCACCAGTAAATTCCAGGCTTACGTTTTCCCATCAGCAGGCAGCCTGTTACATCACACCCTTGTCCGCTTTCCTCTTTCTTCTTCCCATAAAAGAGCTCATTGGAAGAGGGATGGGAGGAGTTAACGAGCAGAGCCTGTCTCTTAAGAGCCGCAAGCCAAGAGATTCAGCCTCAGCTGTGCCGAGGAAATGTGAGAGTAGAATTTCAAATGAGTAGAATTGTAATACGTGAAAGGGGCCAGAAAGCTACAGGAATTCCGGAGATGAAGTTAGGGGATTCGAAAAGGAAATTTTACAGATTATAATTAAGTACAATCTTAGGAAAAAACAGAAAACAAAACAAAGCGTCTACCTGTCTATCTATCACCGTCATCATCTCTATCTGCATTTCCCCATCCAGACCAGACTCCTGGGCAAACATCTCTTGAACACACAGATATAAAAACCAGAATCAGGGGCTGGGGATATAGCTCAGAGGCACAAGTGCCTGCCTGGCAAGTGCAGAGTCCTGAGTTCAATTCCCAGCACAGAAACAACAACAAACTCAAACAACAACAACAAAAAACAAGAATCAGGGTGGATAACAATTTTCTCTCCAGTATCTGAGAGGTCTGACTGACTCACACCTGCCAGTGATGCCTGCCATGGGAAGGAAGTGGGCTGTGTGCTTGTTGGGATTTAAACACTTCAGAGCCCGGTGTGGTATGCTGTGGGATGCTCATAACTGAGAATACTGAAGTGGGGGAGGAAGGAGAGGAGAGGGGGAGGGGAGGAGAGGGTAAATTTTTTTTTTACATGGTATGGAGAGCTGTGGTGCTGATATGATTGGCCGAAAACTTCTCTTTGAAGCAGCAGTCACCAAGGAGAACACTGGGAATTTAAATATTTAAGAGAGACGTTTTGGGGACCAGGAGCTCCTGTGGGAGCAGGTGAGGTCTTAGAGCTCATAAAATCCATCTTCATGTTTCAAATATTGTCATTTATAGCTACAGACTAGTGAGAGCTGAGGATATGTGGGTTCCAGGGTTGGCTAAGCAGGAGGAATATTCACTCATTTTAAAATTCTTACTCAAAATGTATTATTGCATAGCAAGTTCATGCTACACAGGGGATTGGGAGTCGAATTTATAGGAAGAGGTAAATTTTTTTATTTCACCTCTAAGATTTCATGCTCTCCTGTACTGAATTTGTGAAAACAAATGCAGACAGCTTTAGAGAGATCATCTGATCTGTTGTGAGTGTGGAAGCGGAGGTTCAGGAAAGGGACACCTAAATTCGGTGCATTAGGGCCACGATCATGGTGTTTCCCATATTTAGTAATGTTACTTTCATGCATCATATAAAGCAATAAAGTTCAATGTTTTACTACTTTCTTAATGATAAATAATAATCATAAATGGGAGGAAAAGAAAATCTTGGTGGAAGGAGCCAAAAGGGTAATTGCTTTAAAATAACTTCATGTTTTTCCTTATAGTCCCAGTAAATTAGAAAGCATTTAGTTCCCTGATGAAAAGTCTTCATCACCTCATTGCGACTTTCACTGCTTAATCCAGAGAGCAGCTTCCGTCTGTTCATTTCCCCTGACTTTCATTCTGTTTCATGCTGGGTCCAGCCACATCTTGTTCATTTCCCCTTGAGCTAAATCACTTTAAAGTTCTCTTCTTGATCTGCACTGTAATTTCAAAGTCCTTAAGTAGTTTCAGAAGAAGTGTGTTAAACAAAGTGGTAGACCTGTCTTCCTGATTATATTCTGAAAACTTAGGAAGAAGATAACCGCCATGGCTTTTCAGGGATGAGTGGGGCCAGGGGCAAGGGTGCTCAGGCAGCGAGCGAGTCGCCTCCTGATGCGCCACTAAAGCCGGAGAACTTCAGATGCCCAGGTGGCTATGGGAGAAACTGCAAATGCAGCCACTCAAGGTGAACACAGGCTAGAGCACCCCGCTTCACACCTATTTCACACACACCCACACCCACACCCACACTCACACACACACACACACACTCACTCACACACTCACACCCCTCCCTTATGTCTGAGTTACTTTTCTCTTGTGGAGACGAAATCCCGACACCAAAGTGAACAGAGGGAAGGTTTATTTAGCTCATGGTTTGTAGAAGTGCAGCCCATAGTTGGCTGGCTCCAAGGCAGCGAGGTGAGGCAGAGCAACTGTTCCTGGTGGCAGAAGACAACAAAAGAAAGCAAGTGCAAAAAGGGGAGAAACAAGCCTCTTTATGCCCCTTTTCTCATACTGAGATTGCTGGGATTAGGGCTGTGCCTGTCCGATCAGTGGACTGATCCAGCAATCATCCTCCCTTAATCCCAGCACCCTGAATCCTAGCATTGAACCTTGAATTAATCACAGACTCTAGATTCAACAGACTCCAAAAAAGCTTCATTGTAAGGTGTGTGAGGTGTTGGGGGGGACATCTGGACACAAAGCATGACACTTCATACACAAAAAGTTAAGATAAATAGACTGATGTGGAATATAGCTCAGTGGCACAGTGCCTGCTTGGCAAGTGGTCATGAGTTTATTTCCCTGTACAAACAAACAAAAAAAAGATGTGTAGGCATTAAGAAAGACTGAACATTTCTAAGTAGCCTGTAGACTGAGTATGGCCTAAAAATGTAGGCTTTTCATTAATGAAAATATGCAAGAAGTTAGCGATATAAAATTTTCCTTTAGAAAATGAATATTTTCTGTTCATTTTGACAGACTACCCATTAGCAGTACACCTCAATAAGGTGCATAGGATTCCCCTAGTTTCATGATATAGATACCAATTTAATTTCAGGAGTATAATAAAAATTAAACAGTAGTATTCTCATACTAACTTTGAGGAAGTGCTGTAATCCAGGCCAACTTCTAACTCAGCTAAGAGTTTCTGATGGCAGCTGTCACTAGGGAAGTGGAACTTCTGGCCAGGATTTCAAAGCACAGGACAAAGTGTGGTGAAGGGAGTGGAAGAAATACAGACAAGGACGAAAGATTAGCAGGTGTTTAGTTAAAATAAGTAACTCCACCATAGATCTTTCATTTTCTGATTATAAAACAACAATTTTGCTATCTATACATACATTTTCTTTTCTGAATTGGCACTTGGGACAAATGAGTTATTTTATTTCACCTCTAAGATTTCACTTAAGAAGATAAGTTGAAGTGATTGTAAAAAAAACACTATGTATTTTACATATAAATTGCTATGGCTGTATGCTAAGCAAGAGTTCACTGCTCTGAACACCTGTTTGCAAGTATAAGACATATGTAAGTAGGGAGAGAACTAAAATTTTACAAAATTCTTGTATAAAGGTCAATCTTGTAAATTGGTTTATGAATTGCAAAAATGTCGTCTTATGTGGGTGCTTGGTACAGCATTTAAAATGCAGACGTTTTCACCATGTTCTTTCCACTTAATGTAGTATCAAGGGTCTTTCTTAACTCTCCACCTTTACTCTTTTCTCAGAACACGCACTTCTTCAAATGTGGTCTAGAGCTGTAAGTGTGGGGTCCGTTGGGGGTGGGGACACAGAGGTGGCCAGAAACCTTCCAGGGCATTTTGTTTATGGATGTGTTGGCCACTGTTGGGGTCTTGAGAAGTAAGATAAAAATTGACATATGGAAACTCAGAATATTGCTAAAGTTAAAATGTGCGCTCAGTGTGAGGTAACCAGCATGCCTAACTGATCCTCTGAGAAACTTAGCTTGTTTCATCTGTACTGCTGGTGCCAGGCAGATCTCCCTGGCTAGATTGACATCAGTTAAAACAGATGGAGAAGAGACTGTCTCCTTCTGCAGCCGCTGGAGGGCGCAACTGAGCAGGACACACCCAGTGTACTTTGACATCCCCAATATGAGGGATCATTCTTCTCCGGGATAGCGGTGGAAGGGAAAGAAAGGGAGTGAAAGAGGGCAGCAGTGTGTAGGGAAAGATCCCTCCTCACAGAAACCAGAACAGCTGAAAAAATGTGTTTCTCTCTAGCAGAAATGACTCATTAATCCCTTTGGATTTTTTTCATTCAACACTCTCGGTGGCTTCAGCACATGGTTCAAGGTGGCTTTGAAGGATGAACCATCAAAAAATCAACGTCCTCAGTGCAGAGCCATCGGCAGCACGGTTTGGTATTGCTTTGAATCGTAACGCTTTGTTCTGGGTCTTATGCCCAGAGCTGTGTTAGTGTGCTGGAGTGTTTTGAGCTATTCTAGCCAGCTACAATGGGCAAGAATGCCGACAAATAAGCCACGAACATCCTCTTGCTTCATTTCAACCGGTCCGTTTCTCCAAACAAATCAATGACACTTTGCTTTGCCCTACAGATGTTTGTTCAAACAGATCAGTTGCATCATTATGCAGAATGTTACAGCCCAGATTTTATTCTAAACACAAATGAAAGATGTTTCTGAGTTCTCAAAAGCATGGGAAATATGGCATCCTCATAATATATAAATGTGAAAACTCCTCGAGGCATTTAGAGCCAAGTATAGTGGTGCATACGTACACTGAAGGAGAAAGATCTTGAGTCTAAGTTCAGCCCGGGCTACATAATGAGAATAAGACCAGTCTGGGTGACGTAGCAACACCCTTCTCAAACAAACAAGAAAGAGAATTCTTTGTGGCATTTGCTTTTCTGTCTTCCTGTATCCATCAGCCTCTATCTCCTTGTCTCCATCTCTATATCCCTCCTCCTACATAGATATATACAGACAGTTATAGATTGATAGTAGATAGGTGATTGATAGATAGATGCTGCTAATTATACTGCCTATCAGTGTAGGCAGAAGATCCAATGGCTTATGACTGTCAAAGTTGAAGCTGTTTTTATCAAGAAAAGCAATCAGTGAGAAAGTTGAACTGTCTCAGTGATAAGGAAACGAACTGCGTCAGTGAGAACTAAACCACCTGTATTTTTGCAAAACTGGCAAATCTTAGTTTTTGAGATGATCTTGAAGAAACAAACAGGACCAAAGTGCAAATGGGGTAGATGTTAGCACCTTAATTGCTCCTGAATTTCTGTTCAATTCTAATAAACCATGGAAAACCTATGAGCTGGGAGTCTCAGCAAGTTTTTTTCATGTAGTGACTGGGTGGCCTTTAAAGGTTTTTCTTTCAGTTTGTGAGCAGGGGATTGTTCTAGGCCAAAGCTTGAGAGCGCTCGAGGGGTCTGCAGGAGGCTACCTAGGATTCCAAGCAAGTGTGTATTTATAGTTCATGGCAATCGCACTGACCTCGACTTGGAACTTTCTCCTTCATTCCTAGAAAGGTGCAAGGGTGCCCTCTTGGGCCTTTGTCAAATAAACTTTTCTTGACTTCTCTGAGCTCTCAAGTCAGATACCTGAAAAGCCATTGGCACACTTTTAACGAGCTGAAGACTGGTGATAGCAGTGATTGCCAGTCTGATCTCATTGTCTTCTAGTCCTTTCCATCATTGGCCCTACTAAAAATACTCTGCTGCCCCTCCATCACCCCGATAAGAACTCCTTTCATTTGTAGCTGTTTCACCACCAGGTTGGCTTGTACTGTGACTATGTTGGCAATAATAATAATGTCCCTCAGCTGAACCACACAATTCTGTTTCTTAAAAATGCCTTCAAGTTGCATCTTACTATCAGTTGCTTTAGCTCTAGCAACTGCAGGATCTGAGGGTTGGAAGAACATTGCAGATGATCCACTTTAAAACACCTGTTCTGGCAAAGAGGAACGAAGGGTTAGAACTAATGTACCGCTGCGTGCATGAACCCTGGGACTGGTGAGCTGTTTGTGTGCCCAACCAGATTTCTGAGTCGGGGAGGAGCTCCGCCCAGGGAGGAACACCTGAGCAGCCCCCCTGCCTGCACGGACCCCAGGCCAGTGAGCTGTTTATGTGCCCCTGCCAGGTCTCTGGGTAGGGAGTAGCTCGGCCCACAAAGCAGCATATGAACAGCCTTTTGAGTGGAACTCTCAGCAGAAAGCTTAAGGGACATTCTCCCGAAGAGAAGGAGCCATTGGAGCAGCCTTTGCAACGGACCTTTGCCCGGTGAACTGCCTGGGTAATTTAGAGCTCAATAGTTTGAATCTGATATCCAAAAATGGGAAGACAGAAGAACAAAACGCAGTCTCAGAACTCAACCCCACCCAGAACAAGTCCTGGATGCGAGGATATAGGGAAACTAGGAAGCCACATACCTGCAAGTTCTGAAACAATTGCATCCAAAATAAAGAAAGAACTCCATCAGGCCATAGAAGAGATTAAACCAGAAATAAGCCACATACCTGCAATTTATGAAACGATTACATCCAAAGTAACAAAACAACTCCATCAGGCCATAGAACAGATTAAAGCAGGAATAAGTCACATACCTGCAATTTTGGAAACGATCACATCCGAAGTAAAGAAACAACTTGATCAGGCCACAAAAAGATTAAAGTAGAAATAATCTCTGAAACAAAAAATGAACTAAAAACTATAATGGAAGAAATGTTCTGTACACATAGAGAAGAAATAGATGAAAGAATAGAAGAAAATAGGAAACAAATGGAAACATTACAAGAGCAATTTAGGAATGAATTACCACGAATGAAACAGGTCCAAAGAGACGGCCAGGAATTGAAAACTTCCACTGAAAGCTTGCAAAACCGCTTAAATGAAGCCAAAGATAGAATTTCAGATCTTGAAGACAGCAAGGCAGCTAATGAGCATGAAAGGAAGGATCTCATAAAGTCATCAAGGATCCAAGAAAAATCAATCCAACAGCTGCAAGATGAGGCAAAAAGAAATAACATTGGAGTAATAGGAGTCAGTGAAACAGCAGGAGACAACTCAAATGATATAAAAAGAATATTTGCTGAAATAATAGCAGAAAATTTCCCAAACATGGTAAAAGATACTGAAGTGCAGTAAATCGAGGCAAATAGAACCCCAACGAGCCATAACCCAAAGAAAACCACACACAGACATATAATAGTCAAGATCCCAGACATCCAGCAAAAGAACACAATATTAAAAGCTGCTAGAGAAAAGAAACAGATCACCTATAAAGGAAAGTCCATCAGAATCACAGCAGACTTCTCAACGGAAACCATGAAATCAGGAAGAGCTTGGAGCGAGGTATTACAGATTCTGAGACAAAACAGCTTCCAACCCAGAATGATGTATCCTGCAAAACTATCCTTCAACTTCAATGGAGAAATAAAATATTTCCATGACAAAGAACAACTGAAGAACTTCATGAGTGTCAAACCAGAATTGCAAAAAGCACTAAAAGATATTCTAGACAGAGAAAAAAGTGACCACAATCTCAAGAACAACAATAGAAAGAAACCGTCAAACAGAACAAGTAAGTAAACAGATAGAAAAAGTAGGAAAACAACAAGTAAATAACATGACTAGAATAAGCCAACATACAACCATTATAACCATTAATGTAAATGGCCTCAATTCAAGAGTCAAAAGGAAAAGATTGGTAGAGTGGATAAAGGAACACAATCTAACGATATGCTGTATACAGGAAACATTTAGTGACAATGTAAACTTCAAACCAAAAACAATCAAAAGAGATAAAGAAGGCCATTACATACTAGCTAGGGGAAAACTGCAAGAGGAAGAGGTAACAATCCTAAACATTTATGCACCAAACAATGGAGCACCTAACTTTACAAGTCAAATCTTAACAGACGTGAAAAATCAAATAACTAATAACACTGTTGTAATAGGAGACCTAAACACCCCTCTGACTCAAAGAGACAGGTCAGCTGGACAGAAACTCAGTAAAGAAATAACAGACCTGAACCAAAAGTGTGAACAAATGGACTTAGTAGATGTATACAGAGTGTTCCACCCCACAACATCAGAATACACATTTTTCTCAGATGCACATGGGTCTTTCGCTAAAATAGACCACATTCTAGACCATAGAGCATATCTACCTAAATGTAAAGGAACTGAAGTTATCCCATGCATATTATCGGACTACAGTGCAATGAAATTGGAAATTAGTGACAAAGAGATCTCTGAAGACCGCATAAACACTTGGAAATTAGACAACAACCTCCTGAATAACCAATGGGTCACACAAGAAGTTAAAGAAGAAATTAAAAAATACCTACAAATAAATGAAAATGCAAGTACAACCTACCAAAATCTATGGCACGCAATGAAAGCAGTCCTCAGAGGGAAATTTATAGCAATGAACTCATATACAAAGAAAACAGAAAGAGAGCAAATAAACAGCCTAATACTACACCTCAAACTCTTAGAAAAAGAGCAACAAGCCAAACCAAGAGCCCAAAGAAGGGAGGAGATTATAAAACTCAGGGCAGAAATTAATGCAATTGAGATGAAGAAAACTCTACAAAAAATTAGTGAATCAAGCAGTTGGTTCTTCGAAAGAATAAATAAAATTGATAAAACCCTAGCCAACCTTATCAAAAAAAGAAGGGAAAGATCTCAAATTCACGCAATAAGGAATGAAAAAGATGAAGTCACTACAGATCCCACAGAAATCCAAAAGATCATTAATACCTACTTTGAAAATCTTTACTCCCATAGGATAGAAAATACAGAAGAAATGGACAGTTTCCTAGAAAGGTACAAATTACCAAAATTGAATCAGGAAGACATAAAAATCCTGAACAACCCAATATCAATTAATGAGATTGAAAACGTCATTAAAAACTTACCAACAAAGAAAAGCCCATGCCCTGATGGATTCACAGCAGAATTCTATAAAACATTCAGAGAAGATTCAATGCCAACACTCTTCAAACTCTTCCATGAAATCAAAAAGGAAGCAACTCTCCCTAACACATTTCTGGAGGCAAGTATTATACTGATACCAAAACCAGAGAGGGACCCAACCAAGAAAGAAAACTATAGGCCAATCTCTCTAATGAACGTAGATGTAAAGATACTCAACAAAATGCTGGCAAATAGATTACAGTGAATCATAAGGAAAATTATACACCACGACTAGGTAGGATTCATCCCAGGAATGCAGGAATGGCTCAATATTCACAAATCAATCAACGTAATATATCATATGAATACAGCCAAAACAAAAACCACATGATCATCTCAATAGATGCAGAAAAGGCTTTCAATAAAGTCCAACATGCATTCATGTTAAAAACCTTAGAAAAAATAGGAATAGATGGCCTCTACCTCAATCTGATCAAAGCCATCTATGACAAACAAACAGCGAACATCACACTAAATGGACAAAAACTGAAAACTTTCACTTTAAAGTCAGGAACAAGACAAGGATGTCCATTGTCACCACTCCTATTCAACATAGTTCTGGAAGCATTAGCCAGAGCAGTTAGACAAGAGAGAGAAATAAAAGGAATAAGGATAGGAAAGGAAGAAGTCAAACTATCACTATTTGCAGATGACATGATACTATACATGGAGGACCCCAAAAACTCCACAAGAAAGCTCCTGGAATTAATTGACAAATTCAGCAGCGTAGCTGGATACAAAGTCAACACCCAAAAATCAATAGCATTCCTATACACGAACATCAAAATCTTTATGAATAGGGAAATAGTTTTACAAGCAGTTCACCTAAGTGAAATGTCAGAGAATACAGGTGAAGAGTAAATGAGGAGGAAAGTAGTAGAAATTTCAAATACTATGTTTGAAATTAAAATGTGAACCTAAATAGAAAACCTTGAATCAGAAAACCTGACAACTCATATAAACTATGTATGCCACTAGACAATGTATACATCCTGCTTACACAGAAATAAAATTGTGCTTCATAACTGGACTAGTAAAAGTTCTCTAGAGAAACAGAATTAATAGGTTGTGTCTGTGTATGGACAGATGTATTTTAAGGAATTGGTTCAATGTTAACGTGAATGCTGGAAATTTCAAAATTTGCAGAATGGACCAGTAATGTAAAGGCCCAGGAAAGACCTAAAGTTGCAGCTCTACTCTGAAGCCCATCTGTTGGCAAAATTCCCTCCTCTGAGAGAGCTCAGCTTTTTCCTAAGAACTTTGACTGACTAAATCTCATCCATACTGTGGAGGGTTATCTGCTTTACTTAAAATTACTGATTAACTGTTACTCCCAGGAAAATGGAAAAAGAACCTTCACAGCATATCCAAACAGATTTGACCAAACATTTGAATACTGTAGCTTGTTCAAGTTGACACACAAGATTAACCACCATGAAAATATATAAGAAGTCAGCTACTATCATTGTATTGATGGTGGGTGCATTAACTCTTCAACAATTTGAACGTTTTATCAAGAGTTTCGAATCATGTACAGTCACTTTTGTCAAGTAATTACATTTCTATTTTATGGAAATAAACCTAAATGTGGATGCAGATCATAAACTAAACAGGAAAAGAATGATCAGTGTGATAGATCAAAATTAAAATTTCGTGGCAATTAAAGGTCATTCATAAAGTTAAAAACAAGCCCTCCACAAAGAAAGATACTTGGAACAAAGTCAATCAAAAGGTTAAGAAGTCATTTTACTACCCAACAGTATATGCATATGTAGTAAAATTATTTTTTAACGTATGGAGCGGAAAGACCCCTACAAACCTTCAAATATTCACATCTGCAAAGATTGTGAGGGAAAGGGGTGTCTGTGTGTGGGTAGGCAAGCTTGGATAAGTGCAAATTTGTTTCATTGATAGCACCAGTTTCTTTTCATTGAAAAGAAAGTTCTGCTCCTTTGTTTGTTGTACTTCTTTGTAGGAGGGAATCTTGTCAATGACGTGTACTCTGAGTAAAAGTTTGGCCATTCTTACAAAATCATGATACACAGTGTGTTAACCATTGCTATTCTTTCATTATTTTGATATTAATTTTTATTTTTTCATACGAGTGTTTTTATACTTTCTATTAAAACTCTAGTTTTATTATATTAAAATAAACAGCAACATTAAAGGAAGATACAAAAGGATTTTAACTGGATATGTAATATTCTTAAAGTGAAAAAATAAGCAGATATAAAAAATACTTAAAAAAATTAAGAATGCACAACACCAAGAGAGAGCCCTAATGTAAAAACCTATGAACTCCCAGGTAGTAATAATGTATTAATTTAGGCTCAATTGTAGGAAATGGAAATGGATTTTGTTAGGAAACTGTACATGCATGAAAACAGCAATATATACGATTCTCTGTGCTTTCTGCCCAATTTTCTCAATAATCTAAAGGTGCTCTAAAATATTTTGTTAATTTATAAAATATCCTAAGTCTTGATAGTTGGTTACATTCACTGATGCTTGGAAAATTTTGATGATAATAAAAATGTATTATAATAATTTTAGGCCATTTCAAAACCAATTTCATGTTCATACATTACTGTTATAAACATAACAATATAAACAAAATGTAAATGTACTTGGGAGATGTAAATTTGCTTCTCAAAAAGCTAATGATGTTGGGCTGCGGTTTATAGCTCAGTGGAATAAGCACCTCCCTGACAAGTATAAGGTCCTGAGTTTGATCCCTGGTACTGCCAAAAAAAAAAAAAAAAAAAAAAAAAAAAAGTTAAGGGTGTTGTTTCTTGAGAGTAGAATATTTCAGATGATATGTACATACAGATTTATCATTTTATATATGCATACATGCGCACAGGGTACATATACAAATTCTGCAATTCCAGAACATACTTTTGTGATTTAAAATATTGAATTTTAAGCTTTTTAGGTCCCACATGAATGGCATGCATATCAAATATCCGCTTTGTGGCTTTTGTAAGGAAAAACATGATTTTTTTAAAAACTTTAGTTAACTCTCATCTTCCAAGCCTCAGAATTTTGTATCTCATCTTCAAAGTTGGGTCACTATTTCTTCTCGCCAGCTGAATAAGTATCCCAAGATAAAGGTAAATTTTACATAATTTCTAGGAAAGGCAGACTTTTTTATTATTCATATCAGGAAAGTCACTTAGCCATTGGACAGGAAGCTCTCAGGATATTCCACCTCCCATCTCAATAGTTCTGTTCCCTGTATATTAGACTCATATGAGATTCTTTAAAGCCTAACTGAGCCTAAGCGCATCACATCCCAATTAAATCATAATCTCTGGAAGTAGAACTCAGCATCCGTGGTTTTCTTTTAACTCCTTGCCACACAACCCAAAAACCTTCCAATTGTATAGTAATTCAGAACCATACGTAGCTTTTATCTCTCATGAAGACATATACCCTGTGATACTTGATAAGTAAACCCCTCTGGCAGCCATGATATGGCCTCGAGTTGGTATGTCTTCACCCCTTCAAACATTAAATAGGATCCTGATCATGGATGTGACCATCATCCTCTTAGATTTCTGTTATAGATAGTGCTTTACTTATGTAGGCTTTTTGTTGCTAAATAAATTGGTATCATTTTGGCCCGAAATAATGTCACACAAACAAATTGTTTTGGAAAAATTTACAAAGACATATCTATAGGAGCTTTTAAGCAGGATTGTTTTTTAGATAAATGTGAAAAAATGTAGGGAAAAAGTTGCTTAACTATCTGTATTTTCTGGTATTATTTATAAACCTATTGTTAAATATTTTCATTGACTTTTTCACCATTTCTTGGTTGTTAGTATTTATATTTTTTAATCACTGATTTATATTTTTGTCTATGTATAAAACAATCAAATTTGAAGTGGAGAAGATACAGATTCTGCAAAAGGTCAACTATTCCTGCTGGAATGTATTTCATATAAGTCTAGTTACTGCTTTTGAACATTATTTCAGTTGCAGGAATTGTTAAGGGATGTGTCTTGGTTACTTTTCTCTTGTTGCTGAGACAAAGTAGCCAGCACCCAAAATGAAGGAAGAAAAGGTTTACTTAGCTCACAGTTTGTGGAGGGTTCAGTCCATACTTAGCTGGCTCCAAGGCAGAGTGGCACATGGCACAGGGCAGCAGTTCATGTTGGTGGAAAACAGCAAAAGCAACAGGAGCAAAAAGGGAGGAGCGGTGGCCAGCAGCCTCTTTCCCTCCCTTACATACACCAACTGTCCACCCCAGGGCAGGTGTAGCTCTCACACCCATAATCCCAGCATTGGATCATGGATCAGACATAAACCCTAAAACCTATGCCATGACTGCATGTGTCTTTGGGGGGGACACCGAGACACAAACCATAACAGGGTGGAATCTTACTCAGAATTGCCAGCTTATGCTAGTAGAGTTTTATGTACCTAGATGTCATGATGTGCACTGAAGTTTGACCTTTTACCTATGATGCAAAGTGTGCTTTGGACATGACCCTGCCATTACTTGAAAAGCTGAGTTTGTAGCTAAAGCACCATGAATTCAAAAAGACTAAGAGGTCATCCATTCATAGAACATGGTGAAATATCCAGCTATTGATGGGATGATTTAAGCCATGCTGGAAAGCTATCCTTTCATCTTTTTTTTCCCATTTATCAACTCATCCATTTACTAAAATTATGTTGTTGGAGTAAATTTAATATGATATCTTATGTCTTTAAAGGATATGTTTTTCAAGAGGATTGCCCCTTCTTTTGAAGAAGCATTACATTCCCTGGGCTTCTATGAAGAGAACATTTTACAGGGGTAAGTGGAAAATCTTTGCACTTACTAGCATGTAGGCATAAATTTGTTTCACAGGTTTATTATTATCCAGGAAAACAGAGTTCAGGGATTAGTGAGAAAAAAGCACAGGCTCCTTTGTACACTTGTTTCACATATTTGCAGATTTTTGTGAAAACTCTTCCCCTCTTCTAACATACTTCACAATGTTACAAATTTGTGCTGCTACTTCTCAGCCTTATCAAAAAATCACCCCACCATGCTCATTGCATTAAGAATTTACTCACAAATTAATTTACTGATTTTGTAAAAATTATCAATATTTATTATAAAAATAGATTGAACACTATAGAAAAGTAAAATAAAACAAAAAACTTACTCCAACATTTCAATCATACTTCAACCCCTCCAAAATTTCAATCATAAATATTTGAGGGATATTACTTGGTAATTCTCTCCTGACAAAAAACAGAAAGGTAAAGTTTTAAATGTTAGAAAAATAGGGTCATATTTTTCATGGTCTTTTGAAATTCAAGATATTTAATTTATTTATTTTTCTTACCAGCTCCATAGGAGGAATATTTTATGTGCAATGAAGTCCATTAACCTGGGTACACAGGTCAATGCATTTTGACAGTTACAGGTATTCATGGAAAGATAATCACAATACATAACAAACTTATATCACTTCCAAAAGATTTTTCTCTCCCCTTTACATTCCATTCATTGTATTGCCCTCAACCCAAGGAGATCACTGATCTGTTCCTTTTTACTATGTATTTGCATTTTACATAAGTAGAATCATAGAATATATAATCAGCCTGTAATGGAGATTTTCCTTATCTAGTGTTGCATAAATATCTATTTGATCAATGTGGTAGTGTTTCATGTCTTTAATGAATTTTTTAGTCTATATCCATCAATTACTTATACAAAGTATCAAACTTCTACTTTTATAATTGTGGAACTATTTATTCCTCCAATTCTATTGATTTTTATTTCATATATTTCGAGGCTCTGTTGTCAGTCACATAAACATTTATGTTTGCTATATCTTATTAGTAAATTGAAGTCTTATTATGTTTAGTCGGGTGTCATGTCTTGAAGCCTACTTTAATTTCTCTCTGGTGTCATTTCTCCTCAGCAAGATGGGCTTCTGTTAGTACTTCTTTTTGTAGAGAAGTGGAGGCAGGAAGTTCCCTTGGAATTTTTGTTTATTTATTTTAAAATCTGAAAATATCTTTATTTTTCCCTGAATTCTTGTCGATTTTTTCCCTTTCTTTGTAACCTTTCTTTTCTCCTCTCTTCTTTTATTACAGAACTGAGAATTAAATCAGGGCCTTTCACACTGAGCTACATCCCCACCTCTTTTTTATTTTGTATTTTCAGACAAGATCTCTCTAAGTCACTAAATTGCCTAAGCGGGGCTTGAACTAGAGGATCCTTCTGCCTCAGCTTTCCAAGAATGCTGGCATTGCCGGTGTGTACCACCATGCCTGGCTATAACCTTTTTATATCCTACATTCCATTTTATCCCAATTTTTATCCTCTAACCTCCCACTAAGGTTCTTGTTATAAGATACTGGATTAGTGCTTTTGTTTTCAATTCTTTTCTGTACAGCCATTGGATCACCCGAATCCATCTTAGGTACAACCGTCATAATACTCGCTATAAAAATTGGTTTCAATCATGTTATTTATCTCCATGGAACTGTTTGTGGGCTGTTCAATGCAAATAACAACTTCCGGTTTTGGCATGACATGGTGCAAACTGTTTTAACCATTTCTGTCATGACTATTAGCACAAACTTTGCATGTCAGCTAAAGCTTATCCACTCATTGTCCCTTTAGTCATGTAACCTCCTCTTTGCCATGTTACCTGCATTTATACTGTAACTCAAGTGTGGGAACATGTGGAACGCTTCTCCCAAATTAGCATAATTTATTTTGAGACTGGGTTTTGCTAAATTGCCCAGGCCAGCCCCAAATTTATGATCCTCCTGCATCAGCCTTTCACATAGCTGGGATTACAGGAGTCTATGGCCTAGCCATAGTCCCAGGTAGTTTTTAAGCCAGTTTCTCAAAAAAGTTTTCTGTACTCTTACTCTATGGGTTGTTCTAATTTAACTACCTGTATGTGTGTGGCACAAGCCTCATTTCCTTATATTATAGACAAACCTTTTCTACCCCATGGTCGTAGGATGTTGGCCAGCTTTCTATCTGCTTTCCAAGGTCTGGTAGGTGCCTGTTTCCTCCTCTCTGTTTTACCTGTTGAGCAGTCTTTCCTCATTCTTTGCAGTATTTCAAGAGTTCAGGTCCATTTCCCAGTCAGATTCCTAGGGAAAGCATGACCATCCACGCTGACTCTTGTCTTAAGTATTCAGATTCACTTCCTCTTGGCACCGATCGATAGTTTATTTCAGCTATGGATCTGATGTTGTGGTTGTGGTACATTTCTAGTGGCTAACATGGGAAAGAACAAATCACTTGGCATTTTACTCTGCCATATTGAACAGAAGTCTCTTTTCTATTTTTCTCCCACTCACAATCAAAATAAAAAGCTCCGTCAGTGTTTTGGTTTTTAGCTGGGGTCTTGCTATGTTGCCCATCTTGGCTTCAAACTACTAGGCTCAGGTGATCCTCCTGCCCTAGTCTTCTAGTAACCAGACTAACTTGGTTTCCCTGTAACTCTTGGGATGCATATTTAGCTCTCTCTCTGTCTCTCTCTCTCTGCTTGCCTCTGTCTGCCCTGCCTCTCTCTCTATATATATATGCTCCTTCAAGATTGAAAGGATGGTAAGAGACTTTTATTATAGGAGAAAAAAAGTTGTGGCTTATTTTTAATAGTTACATAGTATCTCACAACACAACACATAAGGAGGTTTTTTTTTTTTTTTAATTCTTGGAAATGAGAAGGTGAATTTTGACCTGGATAAAGGGTATGAAAAGAGAGAGGAAGTACAATTGTAATTGTCACTGAAACGAAAAGAAAATTTGAGATGCTGCCTTGGGAACAAAAGCCGCTGAAATTCCAGCCATTTCATTTTCACCTCCTTGATTAGTCATTGTGCTTAGTGGAGCAAGCTTCAGTGTCTCTGTGAAGGAATAATCACTTAAAACAAAACAAACACCCCAAACACAGCTCAATCCTTATGTAACTGAGACTTTGCTAAAAACCCAAGTGGTAAGTCATTTTAATAAGCCATTGTTTTTGCTATCTTCATTTTCAACTTTACTTAAACAAAAGAGAAGTAAACCCAGAAGAAAACTTGTTGGAAGTGCCTCAGATGGATGACACACCGGCACATTTTATCTGTCAGTTTCCAGTTCTTGATAAAACACAGTGGCTTTCTTGCTTTGCTGTAGAATACATGCAAAATAGGTCAGGGTTTCAGATGACCATAGCTTAGTATCAAAATATAGGATGCTGGGGGGGGGCTAAACAAAAAAATTACACTGCATTAAAGAATTCATAGTTATGTCCTGGAAAAAAGGATCATAACATACTCTATACTCCACAAAGAAATTTATGGAATTGTAAAGACTTCATCGTTATGTAGAAATGTAAAGATTTAATGGGATTGGTTTCTGTGAAATGCAAGACGCAGGGAGTTGGGGGAATTTCTCTAAGGGTTTGATTGTCGCTGATGGAGCTGGATCTCTGCTGGCCTCCTCCATCTGTCATAGCTCTGGCCACTACTTTGTGGGTCTCCCATAAGGACTGTGTTACCATTGGATACTTTAAACCTTTCACAGCTTGTACAGGAGCATCAGGAGGAGAGACGGTTGGATCTTCTTATGTCAGTAGTGGTGAAAGGAATTTGGAAAGAATTAATTTTCTTTTGCAGAGGACTGATGTATGACTCAAAGGTACAAAACAGGGAGTCATCACAGAGAGGCAGATTCCAGTTTGCTGTGACAATGGCAGACCATGTGATGTCCACTACATTTTCAAATCCTCTTGAATTTAGACAATAGATGTGTCTTATTTTGGATAACAACGTGTGAACAGAACAGATGGGTGTTACTTCCAGGCTGACTGCAGTAATGCTACTGCGTAGTTCCTGTTTTCCCTGTCAAGGAAGTGTTTTACATCACCAGTCACAAAACTGTGATTCCTTCTCATCCTGAGTGCAAGAGTCACTGTGTGATCAGACACCTCCAAAACCACTGCCATCAGATGCTGTGTTACCCAAGAAACACTTGTAGCAACAGAAATGTTATGAAGTCACTAGAATTTGTTAAGTTTGGATTAATATTTCTGAGCCGGTTTTCATTAGAGAGTTTGAAGATACATATCTTTTAATCTTTTCCATTTCTCTCCCCACAAGTTGTAATATTCCAGATGTTCTCCTTATGTATATACCTGGATGTTTACACAGAAAAGAATAAATGTTTTTACTTCTTCCCAAGAATGAATTTTCACCCTTTGAGAGAAATATCATCCCCGCTAAAGATATAATTTATAGCAACTAAACTGGTTCAGCACCAGAGTGTATTATTTTTGAGATGAGCTTTCCATGGCAGGAAGTATTCACTAACGGTGTTTAAATGCATGCTGTCTGTGTAGAAGCCTCAACCAGGTAACCTGTGTTCTTCAAAAGCACATATTAATTGAATTTCCTTGTTCTTGGATTATTTCCCATGGCTTCTTTCATAGTAACCCACCTAGTTCTCAATATTTCCACTTTTATACCTTCTCTTTTTTCCCCTTACACTTCCCAATCATGCATCTTAGGAGGGTTAATTATGCACATACAATTTTCCCTCTGTGCATAACTAATTCAGAGGTTCACTTTAGCTTTATGTATTTGAAGTCCAAGTGCATAGGTCCAACTAAAGTGTAGATGTCTTTACTTAGGTGGCCAATTAAGATAGCACAATCCCTCTGTTTAAAGGATTTCTGTTTCCTCTCCCAAATCACTGAAGTTTCCTGAAGTCACGGTCCATGTGGTCTGTACTAATATCTCAGTACAAGAATATTCCACTGGCCAAATAATATTTTCAAAAAGGTTGAAATCACCTTAGTACACATAAACCCTCTGTAAAATCCTATTTTTCTCTCTTACCCACTTTGCTCACACATCATGCAGTTACTCCTAAGAATTTACTTCTCTGCAAAATTATTTTAGCAATTCCAGGCCACTTTCTTTCTTTCTCTTCTTTTAGTCCCGTGTCCCCAAAAGACTAAGGTCCTCCATAGCCACAAAATATTCCTTCTGGAAAGGTGTGGAAGGGAAATAACCTGAGCATTCCAAACCAGAAATCTTTTCAGCAGACAGGGGTCAGCAAAAATACACATATGTATACATAAAATTTTCCACAAACATTTCTTATTTCTATCATTTTTTCTTAACAGATTCTAGGCTTATCATGAAAAGTCTTTTTAAAGTCTATTTTTAAAATCAAAACTCTGGTAGATACCTGTGTTCCCAGTGACGAAGTTTTCCTACTCATCTGCCTTCCCCTATCGCACTGTGACCTCTTGATGGCATTTTACATAACAAAATCAATATGGCCACAGATAATTAGATCCAGATTTAAACTGGACCAATCAGATCACCTTCCAGGGAATTTTCAAACTGGAACTCAGAGATAGTTCTCCTTTCTGTTGGATCTGTGACTTGGGAGCACAAGAACTGTTTGCACTGACAGATGTGATGCTCTGAGCATGGCTGGCCGTCTCTGTACTCCACATCTCTATGAGAGGACTGAATGGAGGCCTCTCTCGGATGTGTAGGGTGAGACTGCCTCTCTGTATGCTTTGTGTTTTGTTTGCAGGATTAAATGAATGCAGGTGGTCGGTGCAAGTTTATCACTCTATAGACTGCATTATTCCATCACTAAGAGTCAAGTCACTAATCATCTTGGTCCCCCTTTAAGAGCTTCCTCTTCCCTCCTCATACTCACAGCTTTGATGGGACCATCAGGAAAATCTTACCATGTTCCATAAACCCCTGTATATCAACTACCATGGAAGCACACATGACTCTAAGTCATCCTTTTCTACTTCCTGTGCATACTTAAAGTGTTTCCACTATGCCCTCCTGCACTTTTCAGTCATTAGTGCAAATCCTGGTCCCCTGTCTTTCTGAATGGTCTTTCAATGTTGTCCTGACACATGGTGTTCCTTGAAGGTCGTGTCTTCTTCCTACTCCTCAGGCTTCTGGAGTAGAAAGGGAGCTGGAGATCTTTTCTCCTCCTCCTTGTTACTTCCAAGCCCTTTCTCTCTCCTACAAATCCCCAAAACACATTTTCCTATCAGATTCCACTATCCTTTCTTTGCTACTGTCATTGGCCAACATTTGGGTCCCTCTCCTCTTTACTCAAACACTCCTAGATGACTGCCATGCTCCAGAACGGGCTTGATCTATACTCCTTAATGACTTTGAAACCCTGGTTTCCTGTCCTTTCAGGACTCTGACCTCTTCTCTCACAAAATGCCTCTCAAAGTCTTAGTTTCACTGAGGGTGTGGCTCAGAGGCACAGCGCATTCCTGGCAAGTGCGAGATCCTGAATCTGATTCCTGGTACCAAAACAATTAAATAAGTAAACAAATAAAGTCTTGTTTCCTTTTGTTAGTAAAATATATATAACAACGATTTCTCTTGGGATTGTTGTAAGGATTAGAAAGTGGTTTTGAATGAATATTCTGCATAATGGCTACCTGAGGTTGAATCTCAATAACATTTTTAGTTTGAAAACTGCTCCTTAAGTACAACCTCACTTGGAGTGCCAAGATGTGTAGAAGTGGAATTACTTGGTTGAAATGGGAAAGGTGATGAGAAAGGGGTGATGTATGCAGCGTGGCCAGGGAAGCCTTCATGCCCCAGAGCAGTTAAAAAGCCACCACACTGTAAGCCATTCAGTCCTTTCTATCTGTGACCTCCATGTCCCTGGAGTCATTTGCCTAGAAAATACACTCAGTCATACATAAACATTCTTTTCACAAGAAGATTTAACATTTTACGTGTTGACTCTTATAGGCATTATTAAGTGAAGCTTTCACTTAATAGATTGATTTTTGGCATTAAAAAAAACCATTATATTTAAAAAGTCACATATTTAACTTTTCCTTCCTTAAAATTGGAAGCAGATTTAGAGACATGCGCTTAGAAAACCTTTGTCTCTCCTGTGGTCATTATACTTCCTTTTATTAGATCACAGTTATTATGTCGTATATTAGGTATGATCGTCATATCATGCATTATGCTTTCTATTTTGTCTTGCCTGGCAAAATTTATGCTACTTTTAGCTTTTTTTCTGCTATAATTATTATTTCTTCAACTGGCTTATGTTGTTTTACCCTTGTAATTTTAGTGACACATATTTTATTGCAAACACTTCAAATCCTCTTAGCCATAGAAAACATGTAGAGTATAATTAATATGATTGAAACAACAATGTGCTACTCTAGTACAGCTGTAACTCAATTTTTCAGAAGTTAAAGTTTTATATTTACAATACATTTCAGTTTTTAGAGGTGAAAATGTTGCCTTTTCTTTTTCTTGCATAGCTTTTTGGGATGGGCTTTCAATGCTGTGTCCTGAGGAATTACCAGGGTCAACATCCCTAGCAAAAGTGCCTATATCTGGCCAGTCAACAGAGTGGTGTTTTCATGAGAGAATAAAATGCAGTAGGTTTGATTTATTCTTCTTACTTATGAGTGATATTAAATACTTTGTTTTAGGATAATTGAAAAAGTCCTATTTTGTTAATGTCTAATGCATGTTTCAAAAAATGGAGTACTGGCTTCTAGACAGAGTGCCTAAAGCAACAAACGTGTTATCTCATGAGTAGATCACTGGAAACTGTATTTTTCATCTTACTGCTAACATACGATACATTGTAATACAAATTGTTAGTATTTTTAAAATTTTTGTAAGAATCTGCTCTTTGGTAGATTTATTTTAACTGATATATCTATATTACAAATAGCATTAATTTAACCTAAGATTGTCATGTAACCCCAAAGTTATGCGTATTTCCCTCTACAAAATAATCATAAGGAATCCAGGCATGTTGTTAGAGGCCTATAGTCCCAGCTGCTCATGAGGCTGAGGCAGGAGCATTGCCCGAGTCCAGGAGTTTGAGACTATAGTGGGCAACATAGTAAGACCCTCCCACAAAACAAAACACAAGAATCATAAGGAAGAAAATGAGTCACAGGGTTTTTAAAGATTAGCATTGAATTTTCAACTTTAAGTACAAAAGGACAAAGAAAAAAATTATGATAAATAAAAATAAGAGTCTAAAAACAAAATCCAACATTGAAAAGCAGATGATCCTATAAAAGCCTACATCAGTACTGGGTTATAACTAAGAAATGTTTTGTTTTAAATAGAAAGGCGAGAGAGGAAGGTCGACCTTTTGTATTTATTTGAATAAATGTATATTTGGCATATTTCCAAATAGACTTTGGAAAGAAGAAAATAACTACTACAAAGAGGCCTATGTTTAAATATCACAGTTGTGACATAAACTGACAAATGCCAGGCCCTTCAGTCTGTCACTCTCCTAACTGGAGAAAGCAAAGTGGGGACCTGAGGGAAGGGTGGCGTGTCCGTCAGCACACGGAATTTTCTGGCTTTTGTCATTGTGTCACGTATTGTATTTCTTTTGAAATATGCCTTTATATTTTGCACAAATGACTCACAGATCTGGGATATGTGTCAACCAGTCTAGAAAATAATAAATAAAAACAGACTGTCGTGAAATTTAAAAATATATCCCTTAATCAATCATGGTAGGTGACATGAGACATGTCCCTGCTGGCAGCATGCTAATGTTGCTGGGAGGGAGACAGAGATGAGCAGAAAACTTCACCTTGTCACCTGCTACACTTATGTTTTTGATCTGTCTGGAATCAAAGCTAGATTTTCACAATGTAATTTTATCTTAGCCTCTCCAGCATTATCAGATAGTGAGGCAATAAGAAACAACAGGTCAGAAATTGAAAAAGAAATAGCACAAAATACCAGACTGGGCCATTTTGCCTAGTGTCTTTTTAACTTTTCAATTTTATGAGTACATGTTCATGGTACATAATAATGACACTCGCCGTGGGAAGTTGGTATCTGTATGGAACACACCTACTGTTCATTTGATACTGTAAGAAAAATGATCTGACCCACAGCAGCGGAGTTTTCTTATGGAGCCACAGATAGCAGAGGTGCCTGCCCTAGAAATGACATTACCCATCATGGACGCTGGCGTTTGAGGGAAAGACAAATTAAGATTTGCTGTTTAAGATCAATACCAGAGGTGGTGCTTTCAGAAGTATGTGAGCCCAAGCTGAATTTCACCCCTGTGGCCTTTGGCCTTAGGGACCAATGGGTCACTTAGGTCTATGACTTAACAACCTGTTAGAAAAACCATGGGAAAGAATTATTGTCATCAGGACCACACTGGTCACAAGTGACAGAATTAAATCGAGTAACTTAGTACATTTATTGTTATGTAATTCTGAAACTTTCAGATATCTGCAGCCAGAAACCAGGTCCATGCCTTTAAGAGATGTCATCAGGAATGTATTTTATATCTCTGTTTTTCTGTTTCCTCCTTTGTTAGACAGGCTTCTCCCATGCACTGACGAAGAGTGACTTGTAGATCTTGGCTTATATTCTAACAATTCAGCAACACCATTAAAAAGAATGCTTATCTGCTCCCCAAATTCCAGTGAAGTATCTATCTCATTAAACAGATTTGTTTCATGTGTCCATTTGGAGCCAGTTGTCACGTTCAGAGGATTGGAGGGTGATTTAATCAGACTTGTGTTGTATCTCCACTGCTGCAGTGGAGGACAGCGGAAGAAGGAGGTTGGTTGGGGCTGAGGTCAGACCCACAGAAAAAACTGGTTGAGGCTGGGAGAGCCTAATTTGCTGATGGAAAAGACCAGTACCTGTAATCTAACCTCATCATCCCTACCACAACGCTCTTTGCTGTCAAGATTTCTCTGAGTCCATCAGGGAAAACAATATTTGACTAGCTGAGTAAGAATTCTGAGAGCATTCTGGTGCTGGGGTTTTTCTACCATTCAATGACAATCTCCCATTACAAATACCTGATCTGAAAGTTCCTATAAATTACATTTAAAAATTGGTACTGTTTGTGTGAATCTCACCAGTTAAGCATTAGTCTCTGCTCTTCAGACATCTTCAATCCTCCTCAGGAGAAACTTGTAAACAGCAAAATTGTGTGTGAACAAACCAACTGTGCCACAGAATGGTTAGAGTCTAGTTAAGTTCCTTTACACATGGGATAGATTCCTTTATGCATCTCAGTTGGTTGAAAAGTAGGAGGTTAAATCTATGTTTGTCCAGTCACTACACAATAGATTGAACAAGAAACATTTAATATAAGTAATTAATAACTACAGCAGAGGGTTAGAGAGCAAGGGTTGTGTCATAAGAGTTCAAAGAATTCTGAAGAACACAGGAATGGCACTATAGAGAGAAATCACTGGGCTGGGGTCAGATAAACAGAGGCATGAGACTCCCTGGTGCTGAGGTAGTGTGTGTTGGGAAAGCACATGGACATGGCTCCTGGGACAGCAGGGGAGTCACAGTGCTGCCACACAGGCAGGACTGGCTGGCGAGCCCCTCTCTAGATTGCCAGGAATGTTGCTAAGGGAAAAGTTTCACCAGAGGAACTCTGCAGAAAAACCCCACTGGGACTCCTGGGGGCAGAAGAAGGCTGCTGGCTCCTGCTGGCCTCTGTGCCTGCATGAACTGGACATGGGGATGTCACAAGTGCTGCAGGAATTGGAGGCACTTTGGTACAAAGCACTGCTGGGAGGAGGATGCTGCAGGAAGAAAAGAGTGCTGTCTGCTGAGAGCTGCGTACTGCAGAGATACCATGGGCAGTTTAATAGTCTGGTTCAAGGTGGCTGTCAACACAGCAGGAACCGGGGTTGGGTGCCTAACCTCGGACCAGGGAGCAAAATCCTTTCCCTCTTGCAGCACCTCTCCTGCATGTGCTACTCACAAAGTTTCAGGGTGACCCTGGGGAGGGACCTTGACCTGTTTTACTAAGTGAGAAAACAAGGTGAATTTGGGGCAGAGAGGCAAGAAAGACAACCACACAGAGGTGCTATAAACATGTATTTTTATTTTGGTGCTGTTATTTCTTCAAGTTTCTTTACTGTTGGCGATGGTGACAGAGGAACAAAAGTTGGATAACAGAAAGGTTAATAGGATTTAGTTTAGTATGTCTGTTTCTGTGTTAATGTTTATATATTATCTCTAAATTGAGTTATAGATAAATAAACACTCAAGACATTATCACAACTGCTGGTGGTTCATACTGCTTAGAAGTAGGCTAATTTAAATCACTTAGTAAGTGTAAATATTTTTTAAAGTTGGTAACGTACTTCGATCCAGGGTTTTAGGTAACCAAGATAATATCAAAGGATTGGTTTTACAAATGGCAATGTCTTTTATTGTTTGTCTACAATAATTTCAGAGCTTTTCCTTTGGTTAGAGATAATATATATAGTTTAAAGTGTTTAAGTTATGGTTTGGTTCTAATGAGTCATCTAAAGCAATTGTTAAGATATATTTAAGTTGGTTATAATAAAAGGTTAAGCTTTTTCTGTCTAAAGCAATAAAGTTTCTTAACATTGAAATGCTCTTGACTAAACTTATGAAACTAAATTTAAAAGCAAATGGTTCTACATTTTACTGAAATAGATTTCTCCTGTTCTTATTGTTGGGCTTTTGATTAGCAAAATGTGAGTTTCAGGTGTTAAAGAGTATTAGAATGTTAGCATGTACAGTGTTTTTTAATAATCAATTTATGATTGGCTAAATAAGAAACTATTACCTTAGTTTATGACATAACATGTATTTGGACTAAACAAACATTTTGTTATTGTACAAATGTTACACAGTTATATTGGGTGATAAGTCTATTTGTGATCATTAACACCATTTCCTAGAGTTATCAGAGCTCTAAAGGTGTTCATAATTCTTGTCAATATAATTTCACCTTGTAGAACCCACTAGAGGAGTCTAAAGTTTGTTTTAAGGGTAAAACCTAAGTAAATGTGCAAAGGGTTCTATACAGCTATGAGGCTTATTATTATTGATTTCATGGTACATTTGTGTTTCCCAGGTGTACAGGTCTCCAAATATGTAAAACTAAAGAAAAACAACTCTCACCATACCAGTAACTTCTAGGTTAAAGTTGTATATGATGATGAATTTTTTCAGTTCAAATATGTGACATTCCCTTACTGGTGTTCCAGCTGTCTGTGGTGGGATGTACATGCCAATCCAGCAGGAAACAACTAGATAGATGATGTGGACATGTTTTCGGGCTTGTGCTTATGATTGTTATGCAACTGTGTTATAACAATTAGAGATACCTAAACAGGGCAGGCAGTCCAGGCAATGTCAGTTTAATGATTAGGGATTAGATATCATTAATCTGCAAAGAACATTATAAACAGTTCTGCTTAATATCACTTTCTGCTTAAATATCACTTTGGTGACAAAACAAATCACTTAAATGTCACTTAAATCACTTAAATATCACTTTGGTAGCAAAAATGATTAAAAGATAACATATTAGATGTAGTTTCTTTGTGTCATTTAATATCTTGTAATTCAGTGACGATAACTGACTAAAGAGATGCTCTATACTAAGACGGACATTTAAATGTGTTTCAGAGATAAGAATGTCAGCATTATTGTCTTGCTAAGTGGCCCTTGACCTCAAATTTTTCCTGTAAAACTTTATAATTGTTGTATTAGTATTCTGTAGGGATTTAATTTCTAAGACTGCCACGATTGGCAGAGAAATAATAGTTTACCAGTCATACTATATATTTCAAGGTGCTTGACAGAAAAGAGCATAAAATTAAACCTGTAATACTAATGTAACCAATCTTCTCTTCTCAGTGTTCAACCACTGAGGTTTGGAGACCAAAACTAGAAAGATAACTGGGCTAAGAGGAGAGGCACTATTTTAGCCTTGGCCCTCCAAAGACAACAACATGAGAGGATCTTACAACTTTGGTGAGTCACCCAACCTCCCAAACAGGGAGATTGTTGGGCCCCAGAGAACAGAAGTAGACTGATGCATGGTGTGCCAAAAGAGAGGGTCACCAAAGAGGGAAAGGTCTCCCATGCTTTCGTAGGAAGCTACATGGTCAAGCAAGACCATGACACATCCTGGCAGCTGACCTTGACAGAGGACCTAAGAGGCTTTGTACATAGTTTCAAAAGTAACAACTGAGGAGGCTTAACTGATATTGACATATAACAAGATGTTAATTTTGATTAATGCAGGTTTTACTGGGTCTTAAACACCCAGCAAAAATGTATAAACCAAAAGATGTGTAAGAATACTAACACAGTAATAAAGGCTAGGAATAGAAAGGACTCCAATCATTGGAGACTGCTGTCAGTTTGTAGCTATTCTTATAGCTGACCTCTGCTATGATTAAATGAGATTAGAAAGCTATAGTAGAAGCTATAAAACTCATTAAGAATCTTTAAATTCCTTATATAAAAGTTCCCCTCAAAACCATCCAGATTCTCCATCTTCTTAGAGCTAAAACTAGAGAGATGTATGAGAGATGTATGACAAAGAAATATCAGACTTATAGACGACCTCCATCAGTAGAGAGGTCTAAAAGCCATCTTATGACAATCACTATTTCAGTCCTTTAAGAGCAGTATCTGGGTATGGGTCTTCACCCAAGTCTGCTTTTCCATTCTAGTGCTTATTCTTCAGTTGTACATGCTTTATTCTCTTGGAAAAAAAGTTGTTTATTCTTACCTAGAGGTTGTCAAACTCCAAGTGATCACACAAATGCAACCAACAGCAAGCATGCCAGACTCCTTTTCTGAGGATCCACTAGACTGGCCTTTTAAAGGGCGTTAATGACTGCCAAACTGTAACATGACTTCTATCCAAGGCCCTTTAGACAGCTCACTGGAGAAAGCTTTGATTGTGATTTCCTCTACATCAACCCTTCTCAGTTTGAAGCAGCTAAACTGAAACTTCAGCCATTCTCCTCTAACCACAGTTAGGAATAGCTCTTCAGAGGGGGGAATATTATAAAGAGCTAAGTTAGATAAAAATTAATATACAGCCAGAAAGGGACTGAGCTCTCAAGAAGGTCAGCAAAAGGTGGAGACATCACAATAGTGGCTGGAGGCACATTTGGAGAAAATAAGCCCTCCAGATTAAAATCACAATGATCAGATTTAAATGCTTCCCTAAGGAATGAATGAAAGTTTGACATTATACTGTAATTCGCACCAATTTTGGAATTTCCATAGAAATAGATTATTAACTCACTAAGGGTGGCAGAGCCTCTTCACCCACTAAGACTAAGACTAAGATCAAGACTACTAAGAATTATACACTACCAACCAAGGTTTTTGTCATCCATATCCCCTTGCTATGTGCCCCACTTCCCTATTGGGTTAATGTTAGCTAGTGGCTATCCTTGTAATCTTATTGGTTGATTATAACTTGCCCCATATTATACCCACCTCATGACTTTGCCCTGTGAAAACATTCTTGGAGAGATGAGCAACAGCCAACTTGGGGCCACTCCTGTCTCTTAGGAGCTACTTCTATCCTCCATTCCTATTCCTTAGTAAACCTCTCCTCCTTTTAACAACAAAAAATCAAACATAATACATAGGCATATCTTAAGTTCACAACATAACATGATGAATTTCATTTCATAAACACACTTTGTGTGACTTGTTCACAGAATTTCATAAATGAATAAGGTCCTCTTCCTTGAGAATCCAAAGATGGAGGCCTCATCCTCTAGACAGGCAAAGCACAAGAAGGGTGGCTTTCCCAAATCCCAAGAAGTTCCAGCTTTCCCAAGTCCCCCTGTAAGAATTCCAACTGCAAACAAACCAAATGGGCTCTTTCTCTGATGAACAGTCTATTAATTTCATTTTAGGTTCTTAATTAAAAGAATGGAAACAATAACCATAAAGCACTAAAGTTGTGGAATTTTTGCATAACCAAACAATTTATCTTGTGCTTTACATTTTAATTGGCAATGCCTGTAAATAACACACATTATATTGCCTTGATCAAAATATTAATGGAGGGAGGAGAGAGATGTGCTCCCCCCAACCATCAAGGAACATTGGTGAACCACACTGAGACACAAGGGAGAGGAGAGATTCTGCCTACTGCCTCTCCACAATTGCTGGGGTCTCCATCTTGAGGAATCCAGGTGTCTGGTGTATCCCCCTAAACCACAGGATGGGCAATCACTATGAGAAGAGCCTGGGACATGGCAACTGGCCTGCCCAGAGGAACCCAGGGTAAATCCATTCAAACAAGGGAAACCAGTTTACATACAAATTCCTAATTTATAATTGAGTCTGTTGTATAACCAGAGACTTTTCTCCTATGGTCTAAAGTACAAAATAGTTACAACAGTGTGCCAATTTCTAAATTTTGCCTGATGCTATCATTATTGCTAACCACACTACTATAACTAGGACGTCACATCTGTTGTATTAATCAGTTGTTTTGCCTAGTGTAAAATGTTGGGAAGCTCTGGGGTAATAACCTCACCAGAAATTACACCAAGTAGTTTGGTGACTGGGGACAGAGCCAAACAGAAAGCAACACCCCACTGACAATTAACTGGGAAGGTAATATTTTGGGACAGGCACAAATTAAGAATCTCATACACAGAAGAGATCCCTGAAGAACAAACTTTTCCTAGAGAGGCCTTGTTACAAGTGATATAGCTACCTCCTACCCAAACTCACAAGAATCATCACAGAAAACAAAGTAAAAAAGTTTTTTGAAATAGAAAATGTCCAGTCAAGGAAGCAAAATGCAATCTCAGAATTCCAGCCCACCCAGAACAAGTCCAGGATATGGACATAAAAGTAATTGGAAGTCACACACCTGAAATTTCCAAAATGATAGCAAGTGAAATAAAGAAACAACTTCAGGAGGCTATAGAGGAAATCTGATCAGAAATAACCTGCTAGGTAAAAAAATGAAATGATAACCATAATGAACAATTGCTCAGCAAATCTAAAGGAGACAGATTAAAAAAAAGAGGAGCATAGGAAAATTATGACAACTTTGAATGAATAATATAGGAAAGAATTAGAATGCATGAAACAGATTCAAAGAGATCTAGGAACTGAAAAATTCCACTGGAGGCTGGCAAAACCACTTCATTGAAATTGAAGACAGAATTTCAGATCTTAAAGGCAGGATTGAAGCTAGCTATCACTAAAGGAAAGCTCTCTTAAAAATAACAAGGAACCAGGAAATAGCAATTCAAGAACTGCAAGACAATGCGAAGAAGAGCAATATAGGACTAATAGGTGTCAATGAAAAAGCAAAAGTTGACGCAAATGACATAAAAAAACTATTTGCATAAGTAATAGAAAATTTCCCAAACATGGGAAAAGAATCTGACATACAGTTCAGTGAGGCATATAGAACTCCAAGTAGCCATAACCAAAATTAATCTACACCCAGATATATAATAATCAAGATTCTAGAAATTCAGCACAAGAGCAGACCATTAAAAGCTGTTAGAGAATAGAAACATCATCTATAAAAGGAACCTATCAGAATCATAGCTAGGGGCTGGGGATATAGCTCAGTGGAATAAGTGCCTGCCTAGCAAGCGCAGGATCCTGAGTTCGATCCCCAGTACCGCAAAAAAAAAAAAAAAAAAAAAAAATCATAGCTAACTTCTCAACACAAACCATCAAGTCAAGAAGAGCTTTGGATTAAGTATTTCAGATACTGCAAGAAAACAATTTCCAACCCAGATTGATGTACTCTGAAAAGCTATCTTTCAAAATTGATGGGTAGAAGGCAAGAGGAAGGAAGGGGAGGAGCAACCTGAGAGAGGAAATTCCTTTGTTCCTAGAGCACTGCACCCAACTCAGACTCACTCTTTGCATGCCTGTACATATAGACCTCTTGCAGGGTAAGGCCCACGCTGAAGCTCTGCTCAGAGAAACTTTCCAGAGGAAAGACCCCGGCCTTAGGATGCCATTACAGCAGCCACGCCTGTAAGACTTTCCCATAGGGAGGGAGCCCAGCTTGGCAGCACCACTGGAGCAGCTTTTGCAGTAGACTGCCTATTAAGGCCTGCACATATGCTCTGTCTGGCAAGACAACATTCCCCCACCATTGTAGGTGTTCTATGAGCCTGGAAACCCAGCAATTGTCTGGGGTTCCTGGGCCCAGTGATTCACAGTCTGCTACAAACTTGGGATAAGTTTGGTATCCAGGTAAACTATGGTCACTAGAGTCCTCTGTGAGCCGCCTGGGTAGTTTGTAGCACAACACTTTTCATCTGACATACAAAATGACAAGATAGAGGAGCAAAATGTAGTCTCAGAACTGAACACCATACAGAACATGTCCAGGTAACAAAGATATAGGAGAATTAGGAAGCCACATACCTGCAATTTCTGAAATGATCGCATCTGAAATAAAGAAACAACTCCATAAGCCCATAGAAAAGATTAAAGCAGAAATAATCTCTCAGGCAAAAGTGAAATGAAAATAATAATGGAAGAAATGCTCTGCACATATAGAGAAGAAACACATAAAAGAATAGAACAAAGGAAACAAATGGAATCATTACATGAGCAATTTAGAAATGAATTAGAAAGTATGAAACAGACTCAAAGAGATTGCTAAGAAATGAAAACTTCCATTAAAAGCATGCAAAACTGCTTGAAAGAGGCTGAAAATAGAACTTCAGATGCTGAATACAGCAAGGCAGCTAGCAACCGTGAAAGGAAGAATCTCTTAAAGTCATCAAGGATCCAGGAAAAATTAATCCAACAGCAGGAGGCAACACAAATGATATAAAAAGAATATTTGCAGAAATAATAACAAAAAATTTCACAAGCACAGTAAAAGTGTAGATAAACAAGGCATATAGAACCCAACGAGCCATAACCTGAATAAAACCACACCCAGACTTATAGTAGTCAAGATCCCAGATATGCAGCAAAAGAACACAATATTAAAAGCTGCTAGAGAAAAGAAACAGATCGCTTATAAAGCAAAGCCCATCAGAATCACAGCAGACTTCTCAACAGAAACCATGAAATCAAGAAGAGCTTGGAGCAAGGTATTACTGAGACAAAACAGCTTCCAACCCAGAATGATGTATCCTGCAAAGCTATCCTTCAAATTCAATGGAGAAATAAAATATTCCCATGACAAAGAACAACTGAAGAACTTCATGAGTGCCAAGCCAACATTACAAAAAGTACTGAAAGATATCCTCGACAGAGAAAAAAGAGACCACAATCTCAAGAACAACAATAGAAAGGAACCCATAAGCAGAACAAGCAAGTAAAGAAATAGCAAAAGTAGGAAAGCAACAACAAGTAAATAGCATGACAAGAACAAGCCAACATATAACAGTTATAACCATTAATGTAAATGGCCTCAATTCAACAGTCAAAAGAAACTGATTGGCAGAGTGGATTAAGGAACAAAATCCAACCATCTGCTGTATACAGGAAACACATTTTACTCAAAAGGAAACCCACAGACTGAAAGTTAAAGGCTGGGAAACCATTCTCCATGCAACAGGGCCCCAGAAAAAATCAGGGGTAGCTCTTATGTTTGCAGACAATGTAAACTTCAATCCAAAAACAATCAAAAGAGATAAAGAAGGTGACTACATACCAGTTAGGGGAAAGCTGCAAGAGGAAGAGATACCAATCTTAAACATTTATGCACCAAATACTGGGGCACCAACCTTTAAACGTCAAATTTTAGTGGACATGAAAAACCCAATAATTAATAACACTACTGTGATAGGGGACCTAAACACCCCTCTGACACAAAGAGACAGGTCAACTGGACAAAAACTCAGCAAAGAAATAACAGACCTGAACCAAAGGTGTGAACAAATGGACTTAGTAGATGTATACAGAGTTTTCCATCCCACAACATTAGAATACACATTTTTCTCAGCTGCACATGGGTCTTTCTCTAAAATTGCCCACATTCTAGGCCCTAGAGCATAGCTACCTAAATGCAAAACAATTGAACTAATCCCATGCATATTATCTGACCATAGTGCAATGAAATTGGAAATTAATGACAAAGGGAACTCCATAAACCCCATAAACACCTGGAAATTAGACAACAACCTCCTGAGCAACCAATGGGTCACAGAAGAAATTAAAGAAATTAAAAAATACCTACAAACAAATGAAAATGCAAATACTACCTACGGGAATCTGTGGGATGCAATGAAAGCAGTTCTCATAGGGAAATTTATAGTGATGAACTCACATATAAAAAAATGGACAGAGAACAAATAAATAGGCTAATGCTACACCTCAAACTTTTAGAAAAAGAGGAACAAGCCAAACAAAAAGCCCAAAGAAGAGAGGAGATTATAAAACTCAGGGAGGAAATTAATGCAATTGAGATGAAGAAAACACTAAAAAACATAAGTGAATCAAAGAGTTGGTTCTTTGAAAGAATAAATAAAATTGATAAAACCCTAGCCAACCTTATCAGAAAAAGAAAGGAAAGAATGCAAATTCATGCAATAAGGAGTGAAAAGGATGAAATCACTAAAGATCCCACAGAAATTGAAAAGATCATTAATACGTACTTTGAAAATCTTTACTCCCATAGGACGGAAAACTCAGAAGAAATGACAGATTCCTAGAAAGGTACAAATTACCAAAATTGAATCAGGAACATACAAAATCCTAAACAACCCAATATCAATCAATGAGATTGAGAATGTCATTAAAAATCCTATTGACAAAGAAAAGCCCAGGCCCTGATGGATTCACAGCAGAATTCTACAAAACATTCAGAGAAGATTTAATGCCAACACTCCTCAAACTCTTCAATGAAATTGAAAAGAAAGCAATTCTCCCTAACTCATTTCTGGAGGCAAGTATTATACTGATACCAAAACCAGACCCAACCAAGAAAGAGAACTGTAGGCCAATCTCCCCAATGCACATAGATGCAAAGATACTCAAGAAAATACAAGCAAATAGAATGCAGTGAATCACAAGGAAAACTATACACCATGAATAGGTTGGATTCATTCCAGGAATGCAGGGAAGGTTCAATATTCACAAATCTATTAATGTAATACATTATCTCAGTAGAGCCAGAGACAAAAACCACATGATCATCTCAATAGATGCAGAAAAAGCTTTTGATAAAGTCTACATGCATTCATTTTAAAAACCCTAGAAAAAATAGGAATAGATGGCCCTTACCTCAATCTGATCAAAGCCATCTATGACAAACCAACAGCCAACATCATACTAAATAGACAAAAACTGAAAGCTTTCACTTTAAAGTTAGGAACAAGACAAGGATGTCCACTCTCACCACTCCTATGCAACACAGTTCTGGAAGCTTTAGCCAGAGAGAAATAAAAGGAATAAGGATAGGAAAGGAAGAAGTAAAACTATCACTATTTGCAGATGACATGATACTTTATATGGAAGACCCCAAAATCTCCACAAGACTCCTGGAATTAATTGACAAATTCAGCAGAGTAGCTGGATACAAAGTCAACACCCAAAAATCAATAGCATTCCTCTATACAAACAACAAACAGACTGAGAGAGAAATTAAGGAAACCATAACTTTTACAATAGCAACCAAGAGACTGAAATATTTAGGAATCAATCTAACAAAGGATGTAAAAGATTTATTCAATGAAAACTACAGTACTCTGAATAAAGGGACGGATGAGGATTTCAATAAATGGAAAAACATCCCCTGCTCATGGTTAGGAAGAACCACCATTGTGAAAATGGCCATACTACCAAAATTGTTGTACAGATTCAATGCAGTTCCCATTAAACTACCATTAGCATACCTCACAGATCTAGAGAAAACATGCCTTAAATTCATCTGGAACCAGAAGAGACCCAGAACAGCAAAAGCAATTCTGGCTAACAAGTACAAATCAGGTAGAATCACAATCCCCGACCTGAAATTATACTACAGAGCTCCTGTAAGAAAATCAACCTGCTACTGGCTGAAAAACAGTCCTGAGGATCAATAGAACAGACTTTAAGATGCAGCCAGAACAACAAACACACTCAGCCACCTAATGTTTGACAAAGGGGCCAAAGAAGCTCACTGGAAGAAAGATATAGCCTCTTTAATGAATGGTGCTGGAGAAATTACCTTGCCTCTTGTTGAAGACTGAAAATAGACCCAAGTCTATCACCATGCACCAAACTCAAGTCAAAATGAATCACAGATCTCAATATTAAAACAGAAACTCTAAGTCTATTGGAAGAGAAAATAGGTAAAAATCTCGAAGACATAGGAATAAGCAGAGAGCTCATGAACAAAAATCAAACTTCAAGGTAAACACTTCAAAGAATCAATAACTGGGACTCTCATCTTACTGGAATATTTTTGCACATCTAAAGAAATCACCAGCAAAGTAAAATGAAAACTCATAAATTGGGAAAATCCTAGATGGCTGTCCCTTGGACAGAGGTCTTGTATCTAGAACATACAAAGAATTAAAAAAACATGAACCTGTCCAAATTCAAAGTCGCAGTCCACAAATGGGCATCTGAGATGAATACACACTTCTCAGATAATGAAATGCAAATGACAAATAAATATATGAGAAAATGTTCTACATTTTTAGTCATTCGATAAATGCAAATAAAAACAACATTGAGATTCCATCTCACCCCAGTAAGATTGGCCAGCATTAATACATCATCCAATAACAAATGCTGGCGAGACTGTGGTGAAATAGGAGCTCTTCTGCACTGCTGGTTTGAATGCAGACTGGTGAAGCCACTGTGGAGAGCAGTTTGGAGATTCCTCAGCAAAGTAGGTCTAGAGGTCCCATTCATCCCAGCTATTCTCCTTCTGGGTATTTTCCCAGCAGATCTGAAAACATCATATCACCACAACATATGTGCATCCCTGTTTATAGCAGTGCAATTTGTAATAGCTAAATTGTGGAAGCAACCCAAATGTCCATCCACAGAGGACTGGAGAAAGAACTGTGGCATTTTTATGTAGTGGAACATTACTCAGCTATAAAAAAAGCAAATTCGATGCTTTTATAGGCAAATGGTCACAATTAGACACCATACTCATGAGTGAAATAAATCAGAGGTACATATCGAAGCAACTTATTGTATGACTAGTGTAAGAACCTGAAAGTGGGAATATAAATTAAGAGGTATGAAGGGAATCTGCTCAAAAGTAAAGAGCAAATCAGATGAGGGGAAGGAGAAAAGGAAGAAAGGGACAAATATGTATGTATGTATATGCAGGGTGGCTAACATGGTTCCACTATTGACTTATGTCACTTTATGGTAAGGAACAGTTAATAATTAATTGTTTGATCAAGATTGTATGTCTGTATGTGCTTTCCTGAGCATACACTTTGAAGTTATCAATATGTAATACAACAAGCAGTGTTAATTCCCTGTCACTTTGTCTATAATTCAGTTTTGATTGTACTGTTCTTGTGCTACTTTGTGTCTGTTAGCTTTCTTTTTCTTTTATTTTTAAAAATAAGAAAAAATTGCTGGAGAAATAAGATACCTCTATGACAAAGAATAACTGAAGAAATTCATGACCATCAAAGCAACTCTACAAAGAGTCCTGAAAGATATTCTAGAAAGAGGTAAAAATGATCACAATTTCAAGAACAACAGGAGGAAACCACCAAGCAGGGCAAATAATTAAATAGAGGGGAAAAGTAGAGAAACAACAGGAAAATAACATGACAAAGATAAGACAATATATATCAGTTATAACCATTAATAGAATTAGCCTCATTTCACCAATCAAAAGAAACAGACTGGCAGAGTGGATCAGGATATAAAACTGAACAATATGCTGTATACAAGAAACACATTTAACTCAAAAGGAAATTCATAAACTGAAAGTCAAAGGATGGAAAACAGTACTCAATTTTTTTTGCAGACAATGTGAACTTCAAACCAAGAATAATCAAAAGAGATAAAGAAGGTCACTACATGTTAGGGAAAAACTTCAAGAAGAAGCAATAACAATTACATATATATATGTACCAAACACAGGAGCACTGAACTATATAAGACAAATATTAATAGACTTGAAAGATGAAATGAGCAATAACACAATTGAAAATGGGGATCCTAACACCCTATCATCACAAAGAGATAGGTCAACTAGACAAAAAATGAACAAAGAAATAACAGAATAGAACCAAACTTCTGAACAAATGGACCAAGTAGATGTTTACAGAGTGTTCCATCCAACAACATCATAATATACATTCTTCTAAGCTGCACATGGGCCATCCTCTAAAATAGACCATATAATAGACCATAGAATATGCATTAGTAAATGCAAAGGAATTGCAATTATCCCATGCATATTAGTGCAATGAATTTAGAAATTATTGACAAAGAAAACTACAAAGAATCCATAAACATGCAGAAATTAAACAACAGCATCCTGAGCAGCCAATGAGTCACAGGTGAAATCAAAGAAGAAATTAGACAATATCTACAGTCAAACAAAAATACAAATACAACTTACTGGGATCTGTGAGATGCAATGAAAGTAGTTGTCAGAAGAAAACTTATAGTGGTAAATCCTCACATCAGGAAAACAGAACAAGCACAAATAAACAATCTAATGCTACACCTCAAGCTTCCAGAAAACGTAGATCAAGTGAGAACAAAATCCCAAAGAAGGGAGGAAATTGTAAAAGTCAGAAGATCAAAGCAGAAATTAATGCAATGGAGACTAAGAAAATAATACAAATAAGCAGTGACTCTAAGACTTGGTTCTTTGAAAGAATAAATAAAATTGATAAACCTCCATCCAGTCTTACCAAAACAAAAAGGAAAGAGAAAACTCAAATTCATGCAATAAGGAATGAAAAGGATGAAATCACTACAGATCCTGTGGAAATTCAGAAGATCATCAGTACCTTCAAAAATCTTTACGCACAACTCCAGGGATGATGGCGACAGGTGAGCAGCAAAGGAAGGATCCTCGCTGATAGAGTCCCCCAGCTTATCACAGGCTTGGTGAGTGCAAATGCTGGGACCTCGGCTGAGAAGTTCAAACTGAACGTGTTTCTCTGTGCTGCTGGAGACGTGGCGGGTTGGACCAAACTGCTGTGGCGAGAAGCGGGAAAGACCGGAGCGCTGGGAACCAGAGACGCTCGGCACCGCAGAGGGTGGTGGCTAGGCTGGGTCCAAGCGCCCCGCGGGTGCAGGTGGCTTGGTCCCTCCCGCCTCCTGACCCTGCGTGGCTTGCCAGCAATGGCAGCCAAAAAAATCAGCTTTTTAGTGACTGCAGTGTGGGGCGGTCTTGGAACCCATGCTCCTTGGGCAGGCTCCCCAAATCTGAGCAGTGAAACGGGATCCCGCTCTGGTCCTGGCCCCCACCGCCAAAGCCCTCAGTGACCTGCAGTCTGCGGCCCCGCGTGAGGAGCACAGAGGAGTGGAGCATCCCGCTCCCTCCCCCAGACCCAGAGAGCACTGAGAATTGGCACTTTGGAACCTTCCTGCCACCACGGAGTCAGAAACGGGTGAGCTATCTGTGCGCCATGATGGGATCACCGAGTGGGGGAGGAGATCTGTCCCCATACCTGCAGGGAACCCTGGGCGGGCGGGGGAGTGGATCTACATGCCCCACCCAGGTCTTCTGGTAGGGAGTAGCTCACCCCACAAACCAGCACCTGAGCAGACTTTTAAGCGGAACTCTCAGCAGAAAGCTTAAGGGACATTCTCCAGAAGAGAAGGAGTCATTGGAGCAGCCTTTGTAACAGACCTTTGCCTGGTGAACTGCCTGGGTAATTTATTGTTCAATATTTCGAATCTGTTACCCAAAAATGGGAAGACAGAAGAACAAAACGCAGTCTCAGAACTCAACTCCACCCAGAACAAGTCCTGGATGCGAGGATATAGGGGAACTAGGAAGCCACATACCAGCAAATTCTGAAACGACTGCATCCAAAATAATGAAACAACTCCAACAGGCCATAGAAGAGCTTAAAGCAGAAATAAGCCACATACCTGCAATAATCTCTCAGATAAAAAATGAACTGAAAACTATAATGGAAGAAATGTTCCGTACACATAGAGAAGAAATAGATAAAAGATTAGAGGAAAGTAGGAAACAAATGGAAACGTTACAAGAGCAATTCAGGAATGAATTACCAAGAATGAAACAGGCCCAAAGAGATTGCCAGGAATTGAAAACTTCCACTGAAAGCTTGCAAAATTGCTTAAATGAAACCGAAGATAGAATTTCAGACCTTGAAGACAGCATGGCAGCTTATGAGCGTGAAAGGAAGAATCTCATAAAATCATCAAAAACCCAAGAAAAATCAATCCAACAGCTACAAGATGAGGCAAAACGAAATAATATATGAGTAATAGGAGTCAGTGAAATAGCAGGAGACAACTCAAATGATATAAAAAGAATATTTGCTGAAATAATAGCAGAAAATTTCCCAAACAAGGTAAAAGATACTGAAGTACAGTTAACTGAGGCATATAGAATCCCAACGACCCATAACCCAAGGAAAACCACACACAGACATATAATAGTCAAGATCTCAGATATCCAGCAAAAGAATACAGAGAGAAAAGACACAGATCACCTATAAAGAAAACCCATCAGAATCACAGCAGACTTCTCAATGGAAACCATGAAATCAAGAAGAGCTTGGAGCGACATATTATAGATTATGAGACAAAACAACTTCCAACCCGGACTGATGTATCCTGCAAAGCTATCCTTCAAATTCAATGGAGAAATAAAATATTTCCACGACAAAGAACAACTGAAAAACTTCATGAGTGCCAAATCAGCATTGCAAACAGTGCTAAAAGATATTCTAGATAGAGAAAAAAGTGACTACAATCCCAAGAACAATGATAGAAATAATCCCCTAAACAGAACAAATAAGTAAACAGACAGCAAAAGAAGGAAAACAACAAGTAAATAACATGACTAGAATAAGCCAACATATAACCATTATAACCATTAATGTAAATGGCCTCAATTCACAAGTCAAAAGGAAAAGATTGGCAGAGTGGATAAAGGAACACAATCCAACCATATGCTGTATACAGAAAACACATTTTACTCAAAAGGAAATCCACAGGTTGAAAGTGAAAGGCTGGAAAACAATTCTCCATGCGACAGGTCCCCAGAAAAAAGCAGGGTTAGCTATTTTGTTTGCAGACAATGTAAACTTCAAACCAAAAACATTCAAAAGAGATAAAGAAGGCCATTACATACTAGCTAGGGGAAAGCTGCAAGAGGAAGAGGTAACAATCCTAAACATTTATGCACCAAACAATGGAGCACCTAACTTTACAAGTCAAATCTTAACAGACGTGAAAAATCAAATAACTAATAACATTATTGTAATAGGAGACCTAAACACCCCTCTGATGCAAAGAGATAGGTCAACTGGACAGAAACTCAGTAAAGAAATAACAGACCCGAACCAAATGTGAACAAATGGACGTAGTAGATGTATACAGAGTGTTCCACCCCACAACATCAGAATACACATTTTTCTCAGATGCACATGGGTCTTTCTCTAAAATAGACCACATTCTAACCAATAGAGCATAGCTACCTAAATGCAAGAGAATTGAAATTATCCCATGCATATTATTGGACCACAGTGCAATGAAATTGGAAATTAATGACAAAGAGATCTCTAAAAACCACATAAACACTTGGAAATTAGACAACAACCTCCTGAATAAACAATGGGTCACACAAGAAGTTAAAGAAGAAATAAAAAATACCTACAAATGAATGAAAATGCAAGTACAACCTACCGAAATCTGTGGGACGCAATGAAAGCAGTCCTCAGAGGGAAATTTATAGCAATGAACTCATATACAAAGAAAACAGAAAGAGAGCAAATAAACAGCCTAATACTACACCTCAAACTCTTAGGAAAAGAGCAACAAGCCAAACCAAGAGCCCAAAGAAGGGAGGAGATTATAAAACTCAGGGCAGAAATTAATGCAACTGAGATGAAGAAAACTCTACAAAAAATTAGTGAATCAAGCAGTTGGTTCTTCGAAAGAATAAATAAAATTGATAATCCCCTAGCCAACCTTATCAAAAAAAGAAGGGAAATATCTCAAATTCATGCAATAAGGAATGAAAAAGATGAAGTCACTACAGATCCCACAGAAATCCAAAGGATCATTAATACCTACTTTGAAAATCTTTACTCTCTTAGGATAGATAATACAGAAGAAATGGACAGATTCCTACAAAGGTACAAATTACCAAAATTGAATCAGGAAGACGTAAAAATCCTGAACAACCCAATATTAATTAATGAGATTGAAAACGTCATTAAAAAGTTACCAACAAAGAAAAGCCCAGGTCCTGATGGATTCACAGCAGAATTCTATAAAACATTCAGAGAAGGTTTAATGCCAACACTCTTCAAACTCTTCCATGAAATCAAAAAGGAAGCAACTCTCCCTAACACATTTCTGGAGGCAAGTGTTATACTGATACCAAAACCAGAGAGGGACCCAACGAAGAAAGAAAACTATAGGCCAATCTCTCTAATGAACATAGATGCAAAGATACTCAACAAAATACTGGCAAATAGATTACAGCGAATCATAAGGAAAATTATACACCATGACCAGGTAGGATTTGTCCCAGGAATGCAGGAATGGTTCAATATTCACAAATCAATCAATGTAATACATCATATCAACACAGTGAAAGACAAAAACCACATGATCATGCCAATAGATGCAGAAAAGGCTTCTGATAAAGTCCAACATGCATTTATGTTAAAAGCCTTAGAAAAAATAGGAATATATGGCCTCTACCTCAGTCTGATCAAAGCCGTCTATGACAAACAAACAGCCAACATCATACTAAATGGACACACACTGAAAACTTTCACTTTAAAGTCAGGAACAAGACAAGGATGTCCATTGTCACCACTCCTATTCAACATAGTTCTGGAAGCATTAGCCAGAGCAATTAGACAAGAGAGAGAAATAAAAGGAATAAGGATAGGAAAGGAAGAAGTTAAATTATCGCTGTTTGCAGATGATATGATACTATACATGGAGGACCCCAAAAACTCCACAAGAAAACTCCTCGAATTAATCGACAAATTCAGCAGCATAGCTGGATACAAAGTCAACACCCAAAAATCAGTACCATTCCTATACAAGAACAACAAACAGACTGAGAGAGAAATTGAGGAAACCATACCTTTTATAATAGCAACCAAGAAATTGAAATACTTAGGAATCAATCTTACAAAGAATGTGAAAGATTTATTCAGTGAAAACTACAGTACTCTGAAAAAGGAGATCGAAGAAGTTTTCAATAAATGGAAAAACATACCCTGCTCATGGTTAGGAAGAAGTAACATCGTAAAAATGGCCATACTACCAAAACTGTTGTACAGATTCAATGCAATTCCCATTAAACTACCATTAGCATACCTCACAGATCTAGAGAAAATATGCCTTAAATTCATCTGGAACCAGAAGAGACCTAGAATAGCAAAAGCAACCCTGGGCAATAAGGACAAGTCAGGTGGAATCACAATCCATGACCTAAAATTATACTACAAAGCTACTGTAATAAAATCAACCTGGTACTGGCCAAAAAACAGACCTGAGGATCAATGGAACAGACTTCAAGATGGAACCACAACAAAAAACACACTCATCCACCTAATATTTGACAAAGGCCTCAACCAAACTCACTGGAAAAAAGAAGGCTTGTTTAATAAATGGTGCTGGAAAAACTGGCTTGCCTCTTGCCGAAATCTCAAAATAGACCCAAGTGTATCACCATGCACCAAACTCAGGTCAAAGTGGATCACAGACTTCAATATTAAAACAGAAACTCTAAATCTATTGGAAAAGAAAGTAGGTAAAAATTTTGAAGACATAGGAGTAGGCAGAGAGTTCATGAACAAAAATGAAACTGCAAGGGAAACACTTCAAAGAATCATTAATTGGGACCTCATCCTACTGAAAAGTTTTTGTACATCTAAAGAAATCACTAGCAAAGTAAAAAGAAAACTCACAAATTGGGAAAAAAATCCTAGCTAGCTGTCCCTCAGACAAAGGTCTTCTATCTAGAACATAAAAAGAATTAAAAAACGTGTACCTGTCCAAATTCAAAGACCCAATCCAGAAAGGGGCATCTGAGATGAATACACACTTCTCAGAAAAAGAAATACAAATGGCAAAGAAATATATGAGAAAATGCTCCACATCCTTAGTCATCCGAGAAATGCAAATAAAAACAACACTGAGATGTCATCTCACCCCAGCAAGACTGGCCAGTATTAAAAAATCATCCAATAACAAATGCTGGAGATGCTGTGGAGAAATAGGGACTCTATTACACTGCTGGTGGGAATGCAGACTGGTGCAACCACTGTGGAGAGCAGTTTGGAGATTTCTCAGCAAACTAAGTCTAGAGGTTACATTCAAACCAGCTATTCCCCTTCTGGGTATTTTCCCAGAAGATCTGAAAACATCATATCAGTCTGATATATGTGCACCCATGTTTATAGCAGCGCAATTTATACTAGCTAAAAAGTGGAAGCAACCCAAGTGTCCACCCACAGAAGACTGGATTTAAAAACTGTGGCATTTTTATATAATGGAATATTACTCAGCTATAAAGAAAGACGGTTTTGGGGACTTTGTAGGCAAATGGTCAAAACTGGAAACCATACTCATAAGTGAAATAAATCAGTGGTACATGAGCAGGCAACGTATTGTGTCACTGGTGTAAGAACCTGAGGGTTGGAATATAAACTAAGAGACATGAAGGAAATCTGTTCAAAAGCAAGGAACAGATGGGACGAGGGAAAGGAGAAAAGAAAGAGGCAAAAATGTATGTATGTATATATGTAGATACATATGTGCAGGAGGGCTAACATGGTTCTACTATTGTATTATGTCACTTAATGCTAAGGAATAGTTGATGACTGGTTATTCGATCAATCTTGTATGTCTGTATGTGTTATCCTGAGCATACACTTTGAAGAT
>PVLD010014519.1:0-52035 GCA_004027595.1 Dinomys branickii | reverse complement strand
AAAAAAAAAAAAAAAAAAAAAGAGAAGGAAAACACAAGAACCAAAAATCCAAAGACAAGAAAGAAAACAGGCATACATCAACAACAGCAACAACATCAACAACAACAACAACAGAAAAAAAAAAACACCGCTTGAGTCTTTACAGCACTGATGTGACCTGCTGTGCTATCTAAACCTATAGGAAGCCATGAGAACAATGCCCATGTCCTGAGAGAGGCGGGGCTGGGATCTCACTCCTCAGGCTGACTTCTGTTCTAAGGCCATCCTGCTGAAAACCTGCTGGAGGTCTCAGGAGGACCCACGTGCAGGGCTTGGGGAGCTGTTCTGCATGTGTGTCTGGGATCTTGTAGTTAACAGGTCATGCCTACTTCCCCAGCCAGTTTTCGCCATGCCCTAAAATCCTATCTCAGTTGTGTGACTCTGCCACAGTTTTTTAAAAAATTACAGGTGCTGTTATGAGCACTTTTTGGCTTGGATCAGTGCACATATGGTCCCAGCACTGTAGAAAGTTGGTGCAGGAGGATCACAAGTTTTAGCCCAGCCTGGTCATTTTAGCCATTTAGTGAGTCCCTGTTTAAAAATTTAGAGATATTGGCAACATAATTATGTGAAGGCCCAGGACTCAATCCCCACTACTGGGGGAAAAAAATCCCTGTTACATCTAAAAATGGAATTACTTAGTCAAAGGGTATGTAGTTATTCACTTTGTAGCATTATACCAGTTTTTGCCAAAGTTGTACCAATTAATTCTCCTACTGGAAATGTATCAGAGTTCTCACTGACCCACTTCCTGCTCATCAGTTCTTAATTTTTAACCAATTTAGTAGATATAAAATGCTATTCTCGCTGTGAACTTGCATTTCCCTTTTTTAATTTTAGGTGCACCCCTTTTCATATGCCTGTTGGCGAACGTGCTTCTCTTTAGTTCAAGCAGACCTTTCTCAGCTTCTGTTTAGTTGTCCTGTGCTCCGCCCCGCTCTCCTCTCTTCTCTTGTGTCTCCCTTGCTCTGTACTAAGGATTAAACCCAGGGCCTTCACACTGAGCTGTATCCTCCCCCTTTTTAATTTTTTATTTGAGGACAGGGTCTCACTGTCCCCCAGGGTAGTCTTGAGCTTGTGATCCTCCTGCCTCACCTGGGTTACAGGTGTGCGCCACCACCTCTGGCCCTTTGGTTGTTACTCATTTTCACCTGTAAGAGTTCTTTACTCTGGATACTACATCTTTGTTGCTTATATGTATTGCAAATGCATCTGTCAGTTCATGCTTTGATTCTAGAATTTAAAAAATTTTTATGACTGGAATTTATTTTAACAAAGCTAGATTTCTCTGTCCTTTATGATAGAGTTTTGGATTCTTAAGAAAATTTTCCCTGCCTCAGTATCACAAGGATACTATTTTCCCTCCAAAGTTTTAAAAGTTCTGCTTTCTGTCTAGATCTGTAATCAACCTGAAGTTGACATGTATGTGGTATAAGATGAGGGTCCGTCTTACTTGAGTCTCCCACATGGGGGTGACCCGTTATTTCCCACGCTTGTCTGAGTCCCCCCTTCCGCTCCTGTGCCAGGTTTCTCCCGTCAGGGTCACATCTGCACCTGGGTTGTCTGCTGTGCCTCACGGGTCAGCGTTTCCCAGGCCTCTGGCACAGTGTTAGTATCATCCTGACACTAAAACAAGTCTGGATAATTGTTTGGACCCAGATTGCTGTTCCACCCCTGCACCCCAACGTGCTCTTCTTTATGGTCTTTGCTCTTCCACGTTCATTGTGGAACCCGCTTTTCCCGTTACACACGCATACATGAGACACATGTGCACACAACACACAGATCAGATTTTGACTGAAATTGAATTTACAGATAAGTATGAGTAGAATTGATGTCTTTATTAAAGTGTTGAGTTTTCTTATCTTTAAGTATGAGTTCTTTATTTAGTTTTCTTTTTCCCTTTTGGTGGTCTCACTGTGCTGTTCAGGCTGGCTTTGAACTTGGAGCCATCCTCCTGCCTCAGGCTCCTGGGTGCTGGGATTACAGGCATGTGCCACCATGCCTGGCAGGACTTCTTCATGTCATTTGAAATAAGTTTCCATGGTGTTCTTCATACAGACTGCATACATCCTTTAATATATTTATTCCTAGGCATCGCTAGGTTTGTTGCTAAGGAAGTATTGCCTTTGAAGAATTACATTTCACTTGACATGGCAGCACATACCTGTAATCCCAGCACTAGGGAGACTGGAGCAGGACTGCAAATTCCAGGCCGACCTGGGCAACTTAGAACTAAAATTAAAATTTTTTTAAAAGATTGAGACCTTAGATTTAATTTCCAATATTGCAAAGGGAAGGAGGGAGGAAAGAAGGAAGAGAGGAAAAAAGGAAGGAATTATACTTCCTATCTCTCTCCCTTGTTTTATTGGCATATACAATTACGTTGACTTTTTTACATTATTCAGTTAACCTGACACCTTGCTAAACCCTTTTAGTATTGCTGATATGTTGTCTTAAATCCTTGGATTTTCTATGTAGATAATTATAGTATATTTTCTGCAAATAAACAGTTGTTTTATTTCTGCCTTTCTGATTCATGTGCCTTTAATAATTGTTTTATAGCGCTGGATTTACAGTACAAGTTGACTTGAGAAGTAGCGATGGTGTGCATCCTTGCATTAATCTTGATTGTAAGGGATACTTGCCAGGCATCTTGGCACATGCGGTGATTGGTCTCAGCACTGTGGGAGGGTGAGGCACAGTCAGGAAGTTTGAACCCAGCCTGGGCAATTTAGTGACTTAGCAATACCTTCTCAAAATAAAAAAAATGAAAAAGGTAGGGATATACCTCAGGCATAGGCCCTGGGCGCGGGGCTACTTTCAGTGTTTCCTTCTTAGTTTTTTTCCAATCTAACTTGCTGAGAATGTTTATTGCGAATGGATATTAAATTTTACCTGCTTTTCAACAACTACCAAAATGAGTGTACCGTTTTTTTTTTCTTTCATCTGGTAGTATGGTGATGGACTAGTATGAATTTGCTCATATTAGGCCATCTTGGTATTCCTGTTCCTGGATTTAGTTTACTTTCTTTTGAGAGAGTTTAGGCTGGCATTGAATTCACTGTGTAGCCCAGGCTGGCCTTAAACTCACAGCAATCCTCTTGCCTCAGGCTCCCACCTGCTAGGATTACAGGTGTGCACCACCACACCCAGCGCATTTAGCGACCTTTTGTGGTCCTAGTTATGCTTTTGTTTTTAGAGCTATTATGTCTCATACTTCCCTAGTTGACTCTGCTTTCCTTTAGCTGTTTGCCTAATTTGTAGTTTTTAGGGTCCTTCTGTGGCTTCTTGTGAATAGCATGTCCGTGAATTTTGTTTTTAATCCAGTATGGAAATACCTGCCCTTTGGCTAGAAAATTCATTGTTCACCTTAGAGTTGGATTTGTTTCTACTTGTGATACCTAGTTTTGGCCTCCCTGAAGGTCTTGGAGCTTATGGAGGAAGCAGGGTTGGCTTGGTGCCCAGGACTTAGTACTCCTGCTGACTTGTGTAACTGGCACCAGCCCTCAGGCCCACTCTACCATCCCTTACCACTGTAGCCGCGAGGATACACTGTTCTGAGCAGGGGTGAAGGTGGTTGTGGATATCCCTGACCTTGTGAGGTCAGGGTGGCTCGGGACAAATTTTTATGTAGCATGTAGTTATTCTGTAAGATTAAGGTTCCTTAGGGCACCTTTTCTTTTCAGCATGGGGGATTGCGCCCAGGGCCTCCACATTGAGCTGCAACTCCCAGCTACCCCTTTGCCTCCACTGAAGATGGGATCTTGCTAGGTTGCCTAGCTTGGGCTCTAACTGGTGATCTTCTTACCTCAGCCTCTTGGAGTGCTGGAGTTACAAGCGTACCCCACCATGCTCTGCCCTTGGTGAAATGATTGTTCTTTTTTCTTAATATTTTGACTGCACCAGTTATAAAGTCTTAGAAATTTTCTCCTCTAAAATGTTTCTCTGCTGCCTACCCTCCTCTCTATTTCACTATCACTTTATGCCCAGAGCCATCCCTCCCTGTCTGCTGGACTCACATGGCCTGTACTGCAAGGGTCAGATCGCTTCACCTGGCATTTCAGTCTCCACAGAGTCTAGGTTCACCCTGCCACCCCGGTAGGAGCTTCCCCTTGATGGTCAGTCAGACTGTGCCTGAGCGTGCCTGCTCCCAGGCTCTCCCCTCCCACAGTCCCTGCCGGTCCTCTGCTCTGCTGCTTCCTGGTCTGTTTCCAGGATCCGGCTAGTAGACCTGTCCCCACCCTCACCCATGAACAAGTCCCTTAACAATGAAACAGCTTGTGCATTTATCCCTTCGCCTTCAAACTGTTTCTTAGTGTTTGCATTTGTTGAAATGTTTTTAAAAATCAGCAAACTGGAAAGGATCTTTAAGGTAACCAGTTTAATCTCAGAAGACTTCAGATCTCTCCATGATTGCGTGCATAGCACTAGTTTCTGATACTGCATGAGCCTATGTGTAATATAGTCATTATCCAAAGGGTAGGGGAAGGGTTTACCGTGATTCTGTTTTTCCTCAAAATGCTGAGTAAATTCTTTGACCCTAGAAATACTGAAAAGTATATTCACTGATTGAATAAATGAATCCTTTATATTAAAAACACACAAGTTTTTCTCAGAAGAGGTGATAAAGGAGTCTTACTTGTCTCTCCCTGCCCCCACGCCGTTTGTCCCGGGTTCTGGTTCTGTTTCCAATCTGGGCAGGTGAGGATGTCTGCAGCGGTGGTGGACACACTGCAGCCTACTCCTTTTCTTTACACAGCTCCTGTTAGCCTTGGTTTTTATTTTCCTAATCTTTCAATTATGTTTGAATTGTTTTATTTTTGCATGTACAATAGTTGGCGTTTGAGTTACAGTGGCGTCTGCTGAATGGTGAGCGTGTTTCCTATAGTAGTTTAGAAATATTTAGCAAGAGCTCTTTCATTTGGTTAAGTAATAGTAAGTATGTTGTGGATTGAAATTGTACATAAAAATTTTCAACCACATCAACTTTGTTGTGGGCACTAAGTATATACCTTTTACACGTTTAACAATTATTATTTTTTCTGTGAGGTAAATAGAAATAATACCTTTAATTTGTAATTATTTGTATGATATACATAATTTTGGAAATAAGGTATGTATCCATGGCAAGGATGAGTATATATAGTTAGTGCTAACTTCTAGAATGTTTAATGCTTTATGTAGGCAGAGTGCATAATATTTGATTTTAAGTTTAGTATTGGTGAAAATACAGAAATGAAATTTGCATATTATAAGTGTTTCCATTTTAGAGCATGTCAAAAGAATAAGCATAGTAATTTGAATGCTCTATTTTTATTTCTAGAAACCAGCAAATATCCTAGTAATGGGAGAAGGTCCTGAGAGGGGGAGAGTCAAAATTGGTAGGTAATTATTCCTAAAGTCCTTGATGATGAAACTGAAGTGACTGCAGAGGTGGTTGCCCTTTTTAATACTCTTATTTAAGTAGTTAATTTTAATATTATGTTCTCATAAATTTTTTTGAAAAGTTGTTGGAAAAGGTAGGTAGATAGTGCATAAAACCTATAGTCCTTTTCCCAAAATCAGACCCTGTAATTCTAAGTTGAGGCATCCCTTGGAATCGACAAGCAAATCCACAAAATATTTGTTGCTGTGCAGTAGCCCAACAGGTGTGCACACCAGCACCACTGTCTTCCACAGTCACCCTCAGTGTGGTTCCCTGAGTCTTACTTCTTCCAACAAACTTTTTTTTTTTTTTTTTTTTTTGCGGTACTGGGGATCGAACTCAGGACTCTGCGCTTGCTAGGCAAGCGCTTATTCCACTGAGCTATATCCCCAGCCCCCCCTGAGTCTTACTTCTTATCTCCGCATCTCCAAGTCTCTCCCTGAGCGCCTCCTCCGACCCTAACCTGCAGGGCACAGGCACCCTCAGAGCTCCCACCCGCTCGCTCCCCCGGCCTGCGTGTCCTGTGCCACCTGCTAACGTTCCTTTTCTCAATGAGTACGTGTGTTCACCCTCTTCCTTGCCTGTCTCAGTTTAAGACATTGCAGGAGGCTTTTATCTATAATCTGTGACGTATTTGGAGAGAAAATGAGCTAAGTAGTGCTTTATTCTAACTTCTTTTAGTAGAAATTGCACTGATTGAACTGGACATGGTGTTGCACACCTGTAATCTCACTACTCAGGAGGCTGAAGCAGGAGAATTGCAAGTTCAAGGCCATCCTGAAGTATATAGTGATATTCTGTTTCAAAAAAAGAAAGAAGGGGGGTTACGTTTATTGAATTATCAGTGCTTTATTAGAAGAATTTAAAAATTATGTTTCATCGGCCTACTTTCTTCACTGTTAAAAAACACTATCGTAGAGGTGATTTGCTACCTGCCCTACTATAAATTCATGCTTTCCTAATTCAACCGAGCTTGCCCTTGCCCTCCTGCCTCTTGGTTTTCTACTTCTTCAGTTACTTCTTTAGACTAACTTCTGAAGAAGCTGTACTAAAGCAACTTCCCTTCCATTAAATCTCTACCTGTGTTTGCTAAGATTGAGCTTCTTTCAAACATTCGATGTTAAGTTGGGTGTGGTGGCAGGTGTCCGTAATCCCAGCACTCAGGAGGCTGAGGCGAGAGGATTGCTATGAGTTGAAAGCCAGCCTAAGCAAGACCCTGTCTCAAAAAAATAAAAACAATCAAACAAAATGTGATGTCAATTCAGTGTCCATAGCTGCTTTCCTTCTCTTCCCTTCCCTTCCCCTTTCTCCACCACTCTTGTTCCTGTTTTTATTTTAGATTCACGTTCTTTTTCTTACAAGTATTTATTGAGTAGCTCCTTTTTCAGGCACAAGTGAAAAAGAGATATGTTCCCCCTTTGAGAGACAGTAAATATAAACAGTATGGCAGGTGGTTTCATACCACTTGGTGTTATGTAACCACTCTTTAAAAGTAGATGTCATAGCTGGATTTAGAAAGGTTATAGATTACTCAGTTTTTCAAAGCTAGGATTTCAATTCCTGGTCCTCAGGGTCCCCACGAACAGGGCCGCCTTGGTGGTGTCAGAGAGAACTGGTCTGGCTTCACAGACCTTCACTCTGTTAACCCAGCTCTGCATGAAAGAGCCCCAGAGGTGAGTGCCCGTTGTAAGACCTCACTGCCAGTGCCCATGCTGGCCTCCAGACGGCGGCCTGCCCTGCTGAAACTGCCCCACCACAGTATTGCCATTTCCTCATTGTAAGTTTCTCGTCTTCCTTGTAAACATTCGTATTTCTCTTTGCAATTTAAAGTAGATCTTACATCCATCTTGATTTCGGAGTAGTTTTGTTTTCTTCCTTCTGTTCGTACTTGCGGAACACCTTCAGTTCACCCTCGGGTCCAGTTCCACCTAGCGTCCAGTTCCATGTCCGTACCAAGACTGCTCTCTCGGAGAACTGCTCCGAGCTCTGCCTTGCAGGTCTAGTAGACTTGCATCTCCCCTGATCCAGATGGCATTGCTTAATTCTGTTTCTCTGCCCACAACTTCTGCCATCACCTCTGCGTTTGATTTTCTTTGTTGCCTCTTACTCCTGTTAACTCGTTTCAAAGCACTCTGCACACTGGGTTGGGACAGTGCCTCCTTTACTTCACGGGGCAGTTGATAAATTGTTGCCTTAACAGTTTAGATTCTTTGAAAATGATCCTAAGATCTGGATCATCTTGTCTCTTCATTAGCTGAATTCTTTGCGTATCATCCTAGCAACTTACTTTCTTTTGTCCCGTACCAAATTCATCGTGACCTTATATTCTCTTGTGTTTGTACCACTCATGGCATTCATCCCAGTCACCCCAATCTAAAATCTTCTCTTTTTACTACTTCTCAACATAAAGTCCTATACTAGAGTTTTAGGATTGTAATGCCACCCAAGATTAGGGGCACAGCCAGGGTTAAATAAGCGATAATTAATAATATTAACTAATGAAAATCTATGATCCATTAAGTAATTGATTAAATTTTTATTTTTTTATTATTTTCCAGAGAGCTAGGGTTAACTCAGGGCTGCTAATTTACTAGGTAAGAGCTCTACCACTGAGCTACTCCCTAGACCCAGAATTACTGATTTATTAAAAGTGATGTGGGGGCCGGCATGATAGTGCACACCTGTAATCCCCACCCATGGGAGGGTGAGGCTGGGTATCTGGCCAGCCTGAACTGTGCAGCAAGATTCTGTGTCAAACAAACCAAAGCAAACCAAAAAACCACAAACAGAAGAAAGTGGTACGGGGGCTGAGGTGATAGCTCAGTGGTAGAATGCTTGGCTACTCTTTTCAAAGCCCCGGATTTATTTGATCCCCAGCACCGCAAAATTAGTAAATGAAAATCAGTAATGCTGATGCTTCTGCTTCCATGCTTTGATACAGTTCTGCTTTGACTCAGGAGACCTACAGAATCGGATGGAAAACATGTGGTACCCTTTTCTATATCTGAGCCCTTCCCTTCTCAGCAAACCAGAGGCTTTCCAGGGCTTACCTAAAATGCTTACTCCCTTTCTTTCTTACTATTTACAAGTAATAATCCCTGAGGGTCCAGCTGGTGTTCCCCTTGCCATGTAATCTGTTTCCATAAGTGTTAAACATCTCCCCAGATCATGCCTTGGAAAGATATAAATCCCCCTCCCGGGGATCTAACGTTTAGTAGAAAACAGCACGAACCCCTCACTCTCGCAGTATTCATCTCTGTGTTATATTGGGCCTATTCCATGTGATTTGTTAAGCCCCTTGGGGGGTAGACCTATGTGTTACTGCTTTTCTTTCATTCTGTGCTAACTAGCTCTCCAGCAGAATTCTGCTACTCCAGTTTAATTGAACAATTCCAGCCCTATCTAATTTTAGCAAACTAACTATATTATAGTAACATTTAGGCTGTTACCTTTTGTCTAAATTAGTAAATATTTCAGCAGTGGTTTGAAGCTTCTTTAAAGTTCATACAATGGTCATGAATTGTTTTATGAGTATTATTTTTTTCTGGCCTTGATTTCATCTAACAGTGAATAGAAGAGGCTTAAAAGAAAAAAGTTAGAGAATCAGAGGAGAAATTACTGACTTTAGCAATTTTTAGATTATTTTTGCTAGGTGGTTCATGCCTTTAATTACAGCTCGCAGGAGGCTGAGGCAGGAGGATGTTAAGTTCATGCCTGATGGGCTATATAGCAGGTTCAAGGCCAGACTAGACTACATAGTGAAAGTCTCAGAAAAACAAAAGGATAGAGGGGAGTAAAAGAATTGAGATTGTTATGCACATGTACCAAGTCTCCCTGGTGAGTGTGATCATTATGTACCACAAACATGTCCTAATAAAAATAAATAGAATTACTTCCTAATGTGCTTGACAGTGGGGAAGAAAAGTCTCCCCAATGACTGTCAATAATAATCGGCATCCAATTGTTCAATCTGATTAATCAAACATACACAATTATTTTCATGTATTTAATGGCATACTTCACCATGAACAATAAGTACCTATTAAATATATGACAGGGCTTTGAATATTGTATAATATTTTAGAATAACAGGTGTAATATTGGTAAAATGATTGAATATTTTTGTTTGCTTTAGGGACCTTCATTTTAAAAAGAAATAGGTATCAGCACAGACTTCCTTGGATAGCTTTGTTTTTAAGACCCGAATACTCTGAAGCACTCTCAGAAAGTGTTCTTAAATTCTTTAAATTCTAAAGAGGGGCTGGGGATATAGCTCAGTGGCACAAGCGTCTGCCTGGCAAGCACAAGGTCCTGAGTTCAATTCCTGGTACCAGGAAAAGAAAACAAAACAAATTTAAATTCTAAAGAAACAAAATCACAATAAATTAAAATTGTAATGCATTTTCTATTATATCATATTTTAGATTGGATGATACTCTATAGCTGAAGAGTTGATACTCTATAGTCTTAAAGTGTACACCTTTCATAGTTCTTTGGGGCCTTGTTGTAGGATGTACTGTGTGTGTTATATATTTCAAGAGGTTTGTAGAAGTTTGTTCTTGTGACTTTGCCTTTGTGCTTATAGTTATCATGTGTATAATTTATTGGATGTCAGATCAGTGGTTAAGACTGAACTCCTAAATAATACTATGATTCTTGTGTGAGTACTGACACCTTGGTTTACCATCCCTGTAAGCAGGGGCAAGTCATGTAACTGCTTTAAACCCCAGGCATTTCATCTAATAAATGTGAAACAAAATGCCTATAAGTGTGTTCTTGTAAAGACTAAATGAAGTGATCTATGATGGATATGAAAGGTATTTGTAGAGTGCTTTATAGTTGTTTATGAAATTTATCAAGGAAATTGGTTTGTAAACCTTATTACAGAGTAAACATTCTTACTAGTTTCATGTACCCCAGTGTTTAAATCAGTTACCTTTGATTTAGGCCTTTGTTAAATGCTGAATTAAACATCTTATTTCTTTTGTGTCCTGTGCATGTTCTTGGAAATATGTGTACTGTGCTAGTTGCCTTTCAGTAATGACTTGGTGAGGGGCAGTCTGTGGCATTTGCTGTTTACCATGATGTCAATACACTCACCATAGCCAATTCCAGGTTACCAGTATGCCCTCAGCAAGGAATCAGTGAGGTGTGTGAATCAGCTCTGGTGAGTTTATAGGACCTGGCACTTACTAGCGCATGCTGTGCTGAGATGCACCTAGTTCTTAGGTGTGCATGGTATACAGAAGTCACATTGATTATAAAAGGTTTTTAAAACTAACTTTTGATTTTAAAACATTGAAAGTGTTATTATAACTATCTTTGAAAGAAAGGAATTGTCGGACATGGTAGTGCATGCCCATAATCCCTGGACTCTGGAGGCTGAGGCAGGAAGATCAATGTGAGTTTGAGGCCATCCTGAATTGAGACAGGGTCTCAACATAATGAGACCCTGTCTAAGAAAAAAATGAAAGAAAGGAATCTGAAGCCAGAGCTATATTCTAAACCCAATTGAACCTACTATCTCTGAATCCTGAGCAAGTCAGAGTACCTTTGAGAACTTCAGGAAAGCAGGCACAGTAGTAGGGTCTCCCTCGGGAGGCACAGATAAGGGTAAATGAGGTAATGCCTACGTAGTGCCTGATAGAGGCTGATTTTTTTTCCAGAGAAAATGTATTGCTTTTATGAGGTTAGTGGCTATTTTTGTCATCTTTGCATGTTTCTAATTGAATGTCAAACTGAGTTTTATACTTTTAATTTTTTTAGCTGACATGGGTTTTGCAAGATTATTCAACTCTCCTCTAAAGCCACTAGCAGACTTGGATCCAGTGGTCGTAACATTTTGGTATCGGGCTCCAGAACTTTTGCTTGGTGCGAGGCATTATACAAAGGCCATTGGTAAGTTAGTATAAAATAATTTACTATCTTGGCATCAAACTTTTAGGAGAACCAAATTGCATGATAAAATCACTGGGTAAAAACTACTTTATATCTGTTTGTAAATTTCCTCTCGTCCTCTATGTTCCTAGCTTTTATATTCTAGTAAATGTGGATTTTTAATTGTATAGAAGAATGTGATTCCTTTAAAAGGAGAGCATTTCCTTCTGAGGGTAGAGGCATCTGACCCTGTTATCGCTATGGAAACAGTAACATGCAGATATTGTAACTTAGCTTATTGATCAGGACTAGAAGTAGGATGAGAAACATTCCTTCAGAAAAAGAAAAGCAGAGGAGCAGAGGTAGTGAATCCAGTGTCGAAGAGAACTTCTATTTGGGGAAACTTAGTCACCTCCTTTCCTAAGCAAGAAATATGACTCATCCTTATTGCTTGCCATTAGAGCTACAGTGTGGCGCTTTCTCTATTAAAATAGAAGGCAGTTTTTGTAGGTGAGCTGTGCTCAGCCACTTACCATTTTACCAAGGGGGTGAATAGGGCAAGAAACCTGTCATAAGCCAGGTGTGGTGGTGTGTGCCTGTAACCTCAGCACTTGGGAGGCTGAGGCAGGAGGGTCTCTTAAGTGTAGGAGTTTTTTGTTTTGTTTTGTCTTTTTGAAACAGTTCAGTTCGCTATGCAGTTCAGGCTGGTCTTGAGCTCACTCTCGCTATGCACTATGCAGTTTAGGCTAGCCTTGAGCTCCCTGTGTAGCGCAGGCTGGTCTAGAACTTGCAATGATCCTTCTGCCTCAGCCTCCTGAGTGCTGGGATTACAGGCGTGCAACATCACGCAGGCTAAGTCTATGAGCTTGAGACCAGCCTGGGCAGAAAAAGAAGACACTCTCAAAAAAAGAGAGAAAAGTTGTTATATTCTCCAAGCTTTCATGTCTGTCTGCCTAGTAAGAGAGGGCGTGATCTCTTCAGAGATTTTGCTCCCGCATCCCTGCAGTCTCCTCAGAGGACCCAGACTGAGAGTGAGCAGAAGAAAGCCCTCGCCGAGCCCGGAGACATCTTTGAAGGGAGTGAAAACAGAGGCTAGGATCGGAGCAGATAGCTGTTGCTTGAAGGTCTAATTCTGAGAAACAGCTCATGTCCTAAGTGTGTTCCTTTAGACTGTCCTCTTCTGTGAGTCTTGTGTTTATTGGTGTTAGGCTAATGTCAGTTCTGACTACCTCTCACTGTTTCCTTTGAGTTTATTTAAAAGGCACTAAAATAAGTGACTTAAAATGGACAAGTTCGCTAGGCTGAGGCAGGAGAATCACCACAAGTTTGAGGCCAGCCTGGGCTATATACGTATAGCAAGACCTTCTCTCAAAAAAAAAAAAGAAGACAAGCAAGCACGATCTTTTCTCTGTTAAACAAGGTTGTGAAAAACCTGGTGACATCCATAGATCTACAAAGTACTCACGTTTGGGAAGATTAGATTGCTTCATGGGTAAGAAAGAAAAGCAGATTAAAATATAGTCATGTCCTCATTTTTCAGGAGGCCTTATTTCTGCAAAACTCACTCAGAATGTATTTATATTTTGCTCAGGGACTAAGACTAGCTAGTGCTAGAATACTGCAGATGTTCCGTGAATACTGCTGGATGCTGTGTTTGGCTGGTTGAGTTGGGTTAGGTTTGGTTCAGTTTTGTTGTGCTCTGGGGCCCGGGACCTCCACACTAAGCTGCATCCCTGGCCGGCTGACCTGCTCCTGCTTCTTTCCCTCCTTGTCTGTCTTTTCTTGCCTCCTCTCTCCCCTCTCTTCTCTGACAGGGCCTCACTGAGTTCTTCAGGCTTGACCTGAACTTGCAGTCTTCCTGCCTCCGCCTACTAGAATACCAGGGTTTCAGATGTGCACCACCGCGCCTGTCTGGAATCCTTCTTTCTTTTTAGTTAGTGGGAAAGCCTCTTGAGTAGGCTCAGAACTGTGAGGAAAACCCGTATGCTGGGTGGCACATGGAGACTGGCATTAGCCCCTTACCCAGGCAGTCAAGCACTTAGCAAAGCAGAGGCCAGTGGTAGCTGTCAGAGGAGGGCGAAGAAAGAACTACAGAAATAAATGCAAGGGACGGAGTAGTCCTGCAGGGAGGAGCTGGAGTCACAGCTTGAACCTTTTTCTATGGCAAGTGACTTCTACTGCAGGGCTATATTTACTGAGACTTTTAGAATTAAGTTTGCCTTTTCTGTTATTTTGGTTTCTTCTTTCCAACTACTCGGAATGGTCTGATCAGTCTTAGAGAAGCTCAGAGGCAGCAGAGGGTAGGAAGAGAGTGAACTAAGCCAGAAAGGGGCTGTGCTAGTGGGAAATACTAGGCAAGGGCCTCAAAGCCAGCCGATGGTGAGTGAGCGAGGGGCGTGTGGGGGGGTTCAGGGTCAGTAGACACCAGTGTCCCTCGCACCCTCCTCTGCCAGCTTGAGTCTATGTCCAGCTCACAGTCGGCCAGAACCTGCGGTCAAACTACGTGGTTCTCTGCCGAAGTCAGTCAGCCTTGTTCTCAGGTCCTCACATGGCAAGTCCGTGGCCAAGACCCACTTTGCAGCATACACTCGTAGGCAGCAGTGCTCCGTATAACGCACACTTAGAGAAGCACAGTTTCATGACTATTTTCTGATTAACTTCTCTATTGATAAAATTAAAATGGGCGTGAATCTGGAAATAGAATTGGGTATGAACTGCAAACGAGTATGTTTCTCATTTTCTCAGAGTTCAGTAGAACTGAAATTTTAACCAACTTGCAACTTACTTGCTCAGTAAATGCAGCTTAACCACTTAAAGATAAAAACATAATCACTAATTTCAAGTCCCCATTACCCAATTTCAACAGAATGTAGGAGAAAAGACAGAGAAAAAGAAAATCTGTGTCAGTTTTCTTTGGGTTGGAAGTAGTTCTAGCAGATATAGATAAGTACACACAGATTCAGCCATTCTGCTCCTTACAACTGATCCCTGTCGGAAGTGAGTTTTGTTCTTCAGCACAAAGGAGAAAGAACTTGAGGGCTTGGGGTCAGCACAGTGACAGTTGATGGGCGAGGGCAGCAGCAGTGGTGGCAGCTCTCGTGCTGTGGGGGTGGGTGGGCGTGGACGTGTGTCAGGAGAATAGGTCACTGACTGAGGGAAGAGACCTCAAGAGAGCTGGTATAAACATTGCAAGAGCTGGACAGTTTGATGATTCGGTCACATTTCAAATTTAAAGCTCATACGAGGCAGGAAACAATGTATTCACTGCTTGCTACTCAGAAGTTCCTTATTTAACACTTCACTTGGAGTCTGGAACCTGACTCCTGTCCTTTGAATAGAGGACCGAGCAGGCATTGGCATGAGCTGCAACGAGCAGTCCCAGGTGACGAATAGGGAAGGCAGTGAGGAGGAGGAGGAGGAGGAGAGGCGGCGGCAGGGCCGTCGGGGCAAGAGTGACAGCCAGCGTGATGTGGGTGCGAGAAAGGGAGAAGGGGACACCATCAACATCACCACTTCCCTCTGCAGTGATGGCTGCAGACGGTGATGATGACCCTGACTGTTGGTAAGAAGATGAAATTATGTTTTGTATATAGCCCTGAGCCTTCTGTGGTGGAGGTGATGGGTAACACAGAAGGGCTGGGAAGGGGCGTGTTCCCACTGTGCCGAAGGATGACTTATGTGGGAAGAAACCGTCTCTGAATGGGGTCACACAAGACCGGTGTTACTGAAGGGTTTTTTTCCAGGTTGGAAATTTATTTTACAGAATAGCACATTGACAGTTACCCTGTCTGACGGACATAATTAAGCTCTTCCAATTTAGTTTATCTCTAGAATGTGATTTTCATATTTGATAGGCTACTGAATGCTACACTTCCCTGTATAATACCATACTCGTAGCATTATTATTTTCTTCCCTTTAAAAAATACTTGAGCCGGGCATGGTGGTACATACCTGTAATCCCAGCATTTGGGAGGCTGAGGCAGGAGGATTGTTCAAGTTCAGGACCAGCGTGGGCTACAAAGTGAGCTCAAGGTCAGCCTGAATTGCATAGCGAGACCCCATCTCAAAAAGACCCCCCCCCCCAAAAAAAAACTTACTAAATGGCATGTTTGTAATGGACAAATGGGAACATACATCTCATAAAAGTTAAGCCTCTTATACATAGGGTAAAACATTGTGAATACACTACAGTCCCAGAATATAAATGGTAGTATTTCAGTATATAAAACCTAATTGAATAATCTGTAATTAGTGACATAAATAGTTAATAAAACCTTGTTTTGCAATGTTGGGGATCAAATCCAGGGCCTTGAGCATGCAAAGCAAGCACTCTGCTACTGAGCTACAGCCTTAGCCCCTAATAAAACTTTTCCTTCCAATAAAACTCTGAAATATAGCTCCCTTTGTCCTGGGGGATGGAAGCAGGTTGGTGCATCATCTAAGTGATTATATTTTGATCAAATCTATCTACTGGTGTTATTCTACACCTGTATATACTTATATTGTTTATCAGCTTTTAGACCTTAACCTTTGTTGAAAAAACTGAGTCTGGCAGTCTTATTGTCTTTCTAGAGTCAAACCCTGTCTAGACTCAAAACTATCATTCTTCGTATTGTGCATTTAATCACTTAAAGGAATTATATCACCATGTCATGGTCATGTCATGCATGATATGTCAATATGGTGATGTTGCTTCACTCTATTAGAGCTGAGTATTACGCCTTATACTAGGTTATCGGTCAAATGCTTCAGTGATTAACTTATTAATATTGATGAGAAAGGTTTTCTGCTAAATCTAAAGAAGTCATTCTTTGGATGATAGATATTGTAAAGTAGGAAGAAAATGTGCAGATGGGAAGGGAAACAAGGGAAGGGGAAAGGGGAAGGGAGGGGAGGGAATAGGGATTTAAAAATAAAAATGGAAGGAAAACAATAGGAACAATGTTTTATAAAGGGAGAGGGGAGAAGGATTAAAGGGAAGGGAATGAAGGAAAAAAGAGTTAAGATATTTTGTATAGCTGGGGATACAGCTCAGCGGCACAAGCACCTGCCTGGCAAGCTCAAGGTTCTGAGTTCTATTCCCAGTGCCAAAAAAAAAAAAAAAAACTTGGGATTTAAAAAAAAAAGATATTTTGTACAGATGCAAATTCTCTATGATGAATGTGATCATTATGTACCTCAAAAAGTGTACCAATAAAATTAATTTTGAGCTGAGCGGTACAGGCCTGTAATCTTACCATTTGGGAGGCTGAGGCAGGAGGGGCCAGACTTTAAGGCCAGACTGGACTATATAGTGGCGCTGTCTCAAAGAACAACAAAAAGAAAGAAAGAAGAAAGAAAATAATACATTGCTTGCCATGTTGCTTTTTCCTAAATTTATCTACATCAGGAAATTTATATATAAATGTTTTTATTTGGCTTCCAATCTGTTACGTGAGGATACAATTATTTCATGTCACAAACATACTGTGTAGGTTTTCTTAATACATTTATTATGCCTTGTACATTGTTTTATGGAAAAATGTTCTTTTATTTATGTTGGAATTATTCCAGAAATTATAACTAAGGAAATGTAACACATTGTAGAAAAAAGTGTTTTTTCTGCCTCACAGATATATGGGCAATAGGTTGTATATTTGCTGAACTGTTGACTTCAGAACCTATTTTTCACTGTCGTCAGGAAGATATAAAAACAAGCAATCCCTTTCATCATGATCAGCTGGATCGGATATTTAGTGTCATGGGGTTTCCTGCAGGTAATGTGTTTTCCTCTTCACAATTATATTTTCAGTTATATTTCATAACTATTCCTTTTCAAAAGTATATTTAAAGTGTATTTATGTCTATTTTTAAACTAAAACAACTAAATTTTAAATAGGTTAACATGTTATTTTCTGTAACAATATTCAATTTGTTTTCTATTGTCGGTAAGATAAAGACTGGGAGGATATTAGAAAGATGCCAGAATACCCTACACTTCAGAAAGACTTCAGAAGAACGACGTAAGTACCTCCCTATTGCCTTAGTGCAGAGCAGCGGTGTCCAGCGTGCATCCGCAGTGGGCTGCTCGTGTCCTTGGATCTCTAAACGTTCGCATCACTGTCTTAGTCCATTTGTGCTGCTGTTTAAAGAAGCTATTACTTCGGGAAATTTATAGAAAACAGAAGTGTATTTTCTCCCAGTTCTCGAGGCTGGGAAGTCCCGGATGTAGTTGCCAGCAGGTTCAGGGTCTGGTGCGGGCTGCTGTTTCCAGAATGGTGCCTCGTTGCTGTGCCCTCGCGTGCTGGATAGGGAGGAGGGGTGAAGGCTGTGTGAAGCCCCCTCAGTGAGACATGAATGGTGTTTGTGAGGGCAGAACCGTCCACTACCAGACGACCTCCTGAGGGCACCAGCTGCTAGCCCTGGTACACTAGGTAATAAGGTTCAACTCATTGTAGAGGGGTTATAAATATTCAAACTATAACATTGATTATAGGTCATAACCTAAATAAGAAAAGTTAAACTAAATTTTTAAAAAACTATAGTTTATTATTTAAATTAGAAACTTCCAAATCAGGTATGGTTGTGCATGCCAGTAATCCCAGCACTCAGGAGGCTGAAGCAGGAGGATCACCATGAGTTCAAGACCAGCTTGGACTTTATAGTGAATCCAGGCCAGCCAGAACTGCATAGCAAGACCATGACTCAAAAAAAAAAAAGAACTTCAATTTTAGTGTATTAATTATGGCCATGATTTGAGGATTATATTCCAGATGCAGTTAACATATATGTTTAATTTAGGCTATAATATTTGGAAGCTTTTAAGAGCTTCAGGGTCTGTAGATAGTTTGAATATATGTTCTGTTTTAGTGTGATATAAAGATTTCATTCAAGGCCACAGTTGTGCATCTGTCCTTATCTGAGTAGTGATGGGTGGCTGAACCGCTGGACTGGAAACCAGGAGGATGGCAGCAGTAACCCCCACCCAGGATCTGAGTAAAACGAGCTGGCAGAGACACGAGTGTGGAGCAGAGAGAAGGAAGGGAGGGGTGGAGGGAGGGGAGGGAAGCAAGTGAGCGGTGGAGGCAGTCGTTAAGATGCACACCTGGACTGGGCGTGGCGCTCATGTCCAGTCCCGTTACTGATGAGGCTGAGGCAGGAGTCGCCAGTGATTTGGAGGCCAACTTGGGACTACATAGTGAGTTCAGCCTGAACTATATAGGGGACCTTGTCTCTTAAATCTATAGATATATAGAAAACCAGGTGTGGTGGTGCGTACTCCTGACTCCAGCTACTCTAAAGCCTGAAGTAGGAGAAGGCTGCAAGTTCAAGGCCAGCTTGGTGGACCCTGTCTCAAAGTATTAAAAGGGGGCTGTAGCTCAGGGGTAGTGCACCTGCTTAGCCTGTACATTGAGACTGATTGAAAAAAGCAAAAACTGAAAAAAGCAAAAACAAAAACTCGACCAAGCAAAAGTTACATATAATGAAAATATCTGGTGTTGACAAGGGTACAATAAGAAGGGTATTCTGGTGAGAATAGGGACTTCTCAAACTTGTATATACCTACAAATCACTTGGAGACTGCTCAGGGAGGCACAAGGATCACTGTGAGTTTGAGGCCAGCCTGGGCTACATAGTGAGTTCAAGGTGATCCTGAACTACTTACTGAGACCCTGTCTCAAAAAAAACAAAAAACAAAACAAAAAAAAGCCAGTAATGACAACACATACCTGTAGTCCCAGCTACTTAGGAGTCTGAGACAAGAGAATCACCTAGGGATGTAAGACTGTCTTGGGCAACAGCGAGAAAGAAACAAGCTGGGCGTGGTGGCGCATGCCTGTAATCCCAGCACTCAGGAGGCTGAGGCAGAAGTATTGCCGTGAGTCTGAAGCTAGCCTGAGCTACAAAGTGAGCTCAAGCCAGTCTGAACTGTATAGTGAAACCCTGTCTCAAAAAAAAATGCTGCTAAGAATATTGTTCATGCCTACTGATACAGATGTGCAACAATGTATACCTAGACAGGAAATTCCTGACTCATGGGATATAGTAATTTTCAACATTAATGGTTAATTTTCCAAAATGATTTGTTTGGAGTTTTGGGGGGCTTTTTTCGTACCAGGAATTGAACTCGGGACCTTGTGCTTGCCAGGCAGGTGCTTTTGCTCCTGAGCTGTGTTCGAGGCCTCCAAAATGATTTAATAATACAGCCTTTTAAATGCAAGTGTTATAATTGTTTTCTTACACATTCGCCAATATTTGATAATGTGTTTCTTTTTATCAGAAAAGGCAATGGCTTAAACACATGCTTTATAAGAAAACCAGTCTAGGAGCTTTTCATTAAAAACCCTAAATTGCGTGTGTGTGCTGGTGACTGGCGGTGCGTGTCCTTGCAGGTACGCCAGCAGCAGCCTCATCAAGTACATGGAGAAGCACAAGGTCAAGCCCGACAGCAAGGTGTTCCTTCTGGTAGGTGCTTCTCTCCCAGACTGAAGTCCGGCCTTAGCAAACACTCGTCTAATCCTCTTTACCAGGGAGCTGTCCCAACTCGTCCTCCTTTAGAAATAGAAGGAATTTGTGGATACTGGGAAGTCAACCTTGATTTCTGGTCTTAATTTTTTAAATGATTTAGCAGAAAAAGGACTTTCAAGGGGCTGTAATGCACTGATTTCTGCCATGTTCACATAACTGTGTATACTTGTACAGTGTAAAACATATTGGAAGTTAAACCTGTTAGACGTTAATTTTTAAAAGGTCAGGACATGGACTTGTAAATAGACTTTTCATGGCTGTCAATTTCTTATGTGTTCTTTTCTAGCTTCAGAAACTCCTTACCATGGATCCAACCAAAAGAATCACCTCAGAGCAGGCTCTGCAGGACCCGTACTTTCAGGAGGAGCCCTTGCCGACACTGGAGTACGTACACGCCTTCCTCTTCACATAGTGGCCCGGAGCAGGGGAGATACTTCACTCTCCCCTGAAACTGGGAAAGAGCAGGGCCTGTGTTTTTACAGGCTAAGCTCTAGAGAGCTGTGAGGAGGAAGAGGGTTTGTAGTCAGCTTTACAGATGAAAACCAGAGCTGACTTGGTCTCCTCTCGGACAGAGGAGGACAGGGACCTCAGAGACCCCCATAGCCCAGAGGTTGGCCCGAACCAGTAGGGAGCGGTAGACTTCGCTTCTGTCTTCAGTTCACTCAAGTACGCGCTTGGTGCTTGTGTTTGTGAAAGGTGCATTTTTTTCTTGAGGGGAAATTTTTTTTATGTTGAAGCAAATACAGATTCAGTTATTTTGGGTGCTAATGCAACTCAGGTGGAGAAAATTTGGTCCTGTATGTCAGCTAACAAGAGTCATGATTTGAAGTTGAAAGTGGCAGTTGGTGTAGAAATTTAGACAATGGATTGTTCTTTTCCTAATGCTTCTATTTAGTTATTTTGGGAGGCACCAGGCAAACGCTAACCACAGATGAAGAGTGAGAGATAAGTGAAGAAAGAAAAAGTAGAATTTTTAAAGTAACAAAATAATGATGTGATACATGATAGGTCATGGCTCGTTTCTTCTAATGATTTTCAGTGTGTTTGCTGGCTGCCAGATCCCGTACCCTAAGCGAGAATTCCTCAATGAAGATGAACCTGAAGAGAAAGGTGACAAGGTGGGACTGCATGGTGCACCTTGACCGCCAGAGAATATTGTAGGCAGGAGATGATGGGAGGGGGGATTCCCATAAACTGATCTGCCCTTTGGTGTGTGGAGCTCTTCTGTTCGCCGAGTCCCAAGTCTTGCTCCCTTATGCCTCGTTCCTGGCATGTTGTGCACGCTGGCTTTTTGTAGGCATATTCGGTGGCCGTGTCAGCCGCCTTCGCACACTGTTCTGCTTTCCAAAGTCATGATTCAAAAGACTTCTTCTATTTAATGAGCACGGAAGTATTTCCTTCCTATGTGCCTTGGTGAAATGTTTGGGGCTGATCCACAGGGTTACTGTACAAGCCAAGGGGCCATGAGAGAACACGTCCTGTTTGGGCTCGAGGTGTTGATCCCTGAAGATCTGTGGCCTCTGGCCACCCCATTTTCCAGTCACTCCGGTCACATCGTTACCTGCACTTCACCCCGGCTGACTCAGCAGTCATGTGCACATTTAGGTGACAAAAGAAATTTCCCATCACGTTAGTTTTGTACCAGGCTTGCCTCATTGCTTTCCCCATACAGAATCAGCAACAGCAGCCGAACCAGCATCAGCAGCCCACAGCCCCAGCACCACAGGCAGCGGCGCCCCCACAGGCGCCCCCTCCACAGCAGAGCAGCACCCAGACCAACGGGACTGCAGGGGGCGTGGCAGCCGGTGTTGGGGGCGCAGCCGCTGGGCTGCAGCACAGCCAGGACTCCGGCCTGAATCAGGTGCCTCCGAACAAGAAGCCGCGGCTTGGGCCCTCGGGTGCAAGCTCGGGTGCGCCCGTCATGCCCTCAGACTATCAGGTATGCCCTGTGTTTCTCCTTCTCAGTGCGCATGTGTCTCTTATGGCAAGAAGTAGACTTTTAACAGGTCCTTCTAGAGTTCAGTAATTACCACCCACCCCACCCACGCCCCCTTGGTAGCGGGGACTGAACCAAGGCCTTCACGCAGAGCTATGTTCCCAGGCTTTTTTATTATTTGAGACAGGGTCTCATTGAGTCAGTAAATTGCCCAAGCAAGGGTCTCACTATGTAACTCAGGCTGGCCTCGAACTCACAGTGATCCTGATGCCTTAGCCTCCTGAGTCGTGGGATTGCAGCCATTCATTACCATGTCCAGCTTGGGCTAGGGTCAAACTTGGGATCCTCCTGCCTCATCCTCCTAGTGTGTACTACCAGGCCTGGCTTAGAATTAAGTACTTAACACTAACATTTTGATATACAAATCATGCAATTCTGTCTCTAGGGCATTCTATAAAAATGAAGATTTTTATTTCATGAAATTTCAAGTTATTTTGTACCCTGATTTGTTTATCTTTATACTCTCAGGAGAAGTAGTAGCAATGTAGGTATCTCTTTTTCTTACAGAAAAATGTCATTGTTTTCCCATATAGTTGCCTGTCAACTATGGATCAGAAAAGGATCCCCACATAAGTATTATAAAGGGAAAGGCTAGGGGTATGATGGTACACACCTTTATTGCTACTCTGGGAGGCTGAGGCAGGAAGATCACAAGTTTAAGCCCAGCTTGGGCAACTTAGTGACTTAGCAAGTCCCTTTCTCAAACTTATTTTGAGAAAGGCTGGAGATATAGTTCATTGTGAAGGCCCTGGGTTCAGTCACTAGTATGGCAAAAGCACAATACACACAGAAAGGAAAGAAAAGTCCAAGAAAAAGGGAGTGGCAGCTTATTTTGGTGAAAATTAATTGCGTTCTTCAAACATGTTTGTATACCGGGAGGAAGTACTCATTAAGTAACCACATAGGTGCAGAAAGGTAGAGTGGGGTAGACTGAGGCTTTTGAGAAATAACTGTTAAGTCCCACTAGACATTGTTTGGACACTAGGGAATAGCTTTTGTTATGAGGATATGAAGAAAACCACAGTTGTACTCCTAATTTAGGAAATTAAAAGAAGAGTGTGTAAGGATTGTATTTGGAGATAAGTAAAATTACCCATGGTAAGCCAGAAGCAGTAGTGCATACCTGTGATCCCGTGGCACTTGATGGGCTGCAGCAGGAGGGTGCCTGAGTTCCAGCCCAGCCTGAGCTACATAGTGAGTGAGACTTTGCCTCAAAAAGAAACAAACAAATAAGCAAACCAAAAATACCCATTGTGTTAACCTTAGAGAATCTTGCAAAACAAAAAAAACCTTTTTTTTCAACAAGCTAAGAAAAGACTGGGAAGAAGGGAAAGCTCCAATAAAACATTAAATGAGAAGAAAGCTGTAGAATGTAGCCTTCAGGGTACTGAGAGAAGAAGCATGTAGGCAGAGCTAATGGAAAACAAAACCTCAAGTCATAAAATCACTGATAAGGAACTGGAATAAAGGAAATATTGGCAAGAGAGACAATGAATTGCAGCCCAAGCTTGCTGTACATTTTGAACATCTCAGCAGAGAAGTGTGCTTTCACGGGTGCTTCTCTGAGAGTTCCATCACAGGTCCTGGGCCACAGGAGGGTATGTCATACTTCCCTTTGGTTCCAGTTAAGTTAGGCCAACTATCTGTTTGAACTATTAAGAACTTGCTGTGTGGGCAGTAGTCAGGAGCATACTTGATTTTTTTATAAATCTTGTTATGAATACTGTTTTCCCCCAAACTTCAGTTTATCCCTATGATATGAGCAATAGATGTTTGCTGTATATTGTTCCATCTCTGTATCTGAAATTGTATTATATCAACCTTTGTTACACAAAGGTTGTTAAAGGTTATAAGACAATTGGTCATTGTGGCACACATGTCTAATCCCAGCTACTTGGGAGGCTGAGACAGAAGGATTGAAAGTTTGAGCCTAGTCTGGGCAATTTAGGACTTGTCAAGACCCCGCCTCAAAATAAAAAGTGAAGAGAGGGCTAACGATGTAGTTCAGTCCATAAAGGGCCTGAATTTTGTTCCCAGGACTGGGGGAAATAAAGCTTCCTCACGGTGGCCCATGCCTATGACTCCAGGTCCTCAGAAAGCTAAGGCAGGAAGATTGCAAGTTCCAGGCCAGGCTGGACGATTCAGTGAGGCCCCATCTCAAAATCAAAAAGGCTGAGGTATACCTCGGTAGAGCACTCTTGGCTTTGACTCCCTCAGGGCCACAGAAAAATGAAATGAAATGAGCAGAGTTTATTCAAGGGGAGCTATCATAATAGTTATAGAGACAACTGCCACAAGGTCGTGTGGTGGGAGAGAGAACTTGGACTCAGCTCCAACATGACAGGCAGTGGTGTGTAACAGAGGAGCACTGGCATCAATGGAAGGGAAGCGACTAAAAGGAAACACCCAAGCTGAAGTGTTCTGACTTAAGTGTGGGTACTGAGGGCAGGCCCGGGAGATAAATACCAAGGGTAAGAGACTTCTGCTAACAAGTTGCTCTAATAGGGTTCAGCAAAGACAAAGAGGAACAGCTTGAGGTTGGGCTTAGTCAGAAGGAGACTGAAAGGCGCCTAACTGAAATTTTGGTCAAACAAGAATATCCTGTCACCTGGCTGTAGACAGTGATAGGCAGGTTACTGTATTTACTCCTGAGCTGTGTTGCTGTTTTGTTTTGCTGGTCTTTTGAGACATGGTCTTGCTATGTAGCCTGGGTGGCCTCAAAGTCCAGATCCTCTTGCCTTAGCCTCACAAGCGCTAGGATTACAGGTGTGCACCACATGCCCAGCCTACTGTACTTGTTCTTTCTGTTGGCTGAATATAGTACGCTAACCTGAAAGTACATAACCATAGCTATGGATCTTTTGGAAAAGGGAAGAGGGGTCTAGGAGATAGAGGGAGAAGTGAGGGGGAAGGAGAGGGAAAGGGATGGAAAAACAGAATTGAGATGTGTTATGCACAGGTGCCAACTCCCCACAATTAGTATAATCAGTGTACACTGTAAATATGCACTAACAAAAAATGTTTTAAATAAAAAAATTAAAAATCAAAGCAATTGTAGTTAGCCAACCAATTGTAGGACATTTAGTTTGTTGGGTTTTTTTTGTTGTGGTAGTGATGGTGGTGGTGGTAGGTTTTTTGTTTTGGTTTTTGGTTTTTTTTTGAGATAGGGTCTCTGTGTAATTCAACTTGACCTTGAACTCAGTAACCCAGGCTGGCCTAAAACTAGAGGTATTCCTTGTACCTCAGCCTCTGGGGTATTGGGATCACAGGCGTGTGCCACCATGCCTGGCAGTCAGGCATATTCTTCCCTTTTCCTTACATTTTCTGATTTTAGGGCATTCAGGAAGAAAACATCTTTATATTTGTATTTCAATTTCATTTAAACACATTTTAAAATAAAATAACCATTTTCTATAATGTCTAAGAAAGGCTAATGTAGTGTTTCATGTTCTTGTATTTGAGTCTCAAAAGAATTACTTTGATCTCAGTTTATTCAAGATCAGGCTTTTCTGTTGAGAACTTTTGTCTTGTTTTCAGTCAGTTGCATGTGCAGGGATTCAAGGCTTTGGGGCTGCTTCGTCAGTGTAAGCTAGTGTGTTTAGTACTTTGAAAAGAGGGTCTTGACTTTTTTCTAAGAAGGAAATCTTGACATTAAAAAAGATATGTGGCCAGCCATGGTTGTACACACCTGTAATCCCAGCACTTGGGAGGCAGAGGCAGGAGGATTGCTATGAGTTTGAGGCTAGCCTGAACTACATAGCAAGACCCTGTCTCAAAAAACAAAGAAACAAAAATATGTGTATGTGGAACTGTTTGTAGTGGTGTATGCCTATGTAATCCCAGGACTCAGGAGACTAAGGCAGAAGGATTGCAAGTTCAAAGTCAACCAAGACTATAAGTGAGACCTTGTTTTTTGTCAAAACCAAAACAAAAAGATATGCTACAGTGCATGAAGTTCTTACATTTTTACATTGTATTCACCATGAGTGAATTCATTAGTGAATTGTGAGTAGCAAGATCATTTTTTCACTAAAAGCTTCAAAACAAAACATGCAGCTAAAATTGTGAAAGGCATTTACCAGTACAACTAGTCAGTTGTGTAATTTAGAAAGGCATGCAGCTGTTTTATTGCCCTGTTGTCATAGGCCAGGTACTCAAGTTCATTTTGGCGGCTTCAGTGTGGGTAGGGGGAGGACCTGGCTGATGTGCCCTTTCTGTATTGCTTTGGGTGCTGGGGAGGCCAAGCACTGCCCTACCACTGTGCGACACCCTAGCCTTTCCTTTCCCTAAGCCCCGCCCCACCTCCACCTCTAGGTCATTTACATTTTTAACTGGAAGCAATAGCTACATTGCATGTGTTCTCTCCCACTTTGCTCATAGGGGAAAAAAACCAACTTCCTGAACATAGCCAGAGACACTAATTCCAACTATGTTTATATTTAATCAGGTAACACGTTCTTATTCTATAGATGAATTTTCATTTTGCATATTTTCTTCCTATTTGCCTCATGAAACACTATGAAGGTGTTTCATTTAAAGTAATAAAAATATGTTGAATTGAAATCCAATCCAGGCATGGTGCCATCCACCTATGGTCCCTGCATTTGGAGACTGAGGCAGGAGGATCACTTAAACCAGGTATGGGAGACCAGCCTGGACAACATAGCAAGACCCTGTTTCAAAAAAAGAAAAATACATTTGTCTCTGTCTTTCCTTAAGGGCAGTCATGTATGAAATTGCTTGCTTGTTTGATTGATTGATTGGAGAGAAAGTAGGGTTTATTAGTGGAAGGCCCAGTTGTAAATGTTACTGGTAATACTGTTACTGTACCCTACTCCACCTTGCCTGGCTTTATCTTGTAGGTGGGACTACTGATACCCCTAGCTTCTACCTCTGAAAGAGTTTTGCTGTAAAATAATGATTTCTTAGTTACAACTGTGTTTATAATGAGAAAATTAACAGTATGTTACTGTACTCTGTAAATACCACTGACTGCCATATATGCCTGTTTGGTCATTGTTATTTGCAAATTTCAGACAAAGACTGAAATGGCACTCAGAATGAGTCTGTGTGAAGCGCGGTGGGGTCAGCACGTGAGTTTCCCCTCTACTCTTCTTTGTGCCAGGGTAGCTTATCTGCCAGAGGAGTCCAGCCAGTTCCAGGCCTGCCAGACTGTGTGACTAAAGTGCTGGCAGGCTGTGATTTCATGGGAGCAAAATGTATTCATAAACTAACTTTCAGCTACTGTGGATCTGAACCAGGAGCCTAGGGATATAATGCTTTATCCCTCAGTAATCTTTTTCCTGTCTCCCTCCAGCACTCTAGTTCTCGCCTGAATTACCAAAGCAGCGTTCAGGGATCCTCTCAGTCCCAGAGCACTCTAGGCTACTCCTCATCATCTCAGCAGAGTGCGCAGTACCACCCGTCTCACCAGGCCCACCGGTACTGATCCACAGCCCTCCACTTGGCCCCAGCCAGCCCAGAGCACAGACCTCAGCAATATGATGTCTGCATTGCAGAGAACCCCAGAGTGCAAACTGTGATGCCATTTAAAACTCGCATACTTGGGAGGAGAACCTTGCATACTGAGCATTTGGCAGGACTGATGTCTCTCCTTTACAGACTTAAAGAAGTTTTTGTGAAGTTTCCCAATCTCCCTTTCCTGCATGTGTTCCATTGTGACTTCTCTGATAAAGCGTCTGATCTAATCCCAGCACTTCTGTAACCTTCAGCATTTTGTGAAGGATTTCCTGGTGCACCTTTCTCATGCTGTAGCAATCACTATGATTTATCTTTTAAAAGCTCTTTTAATAGGATTTTAATGTTTTAGAAACAGGATTCCAGTGGTGTATAGTTTTATACTTCATGGACTGATTTAGCAACACAGGTAAAAATGAACCTTTTAAAGCACTACACAGTTTTCACAGACTATAACTTTTCCTCATGGAAATCTTAAACAGAAACTGTTACTGTCCTGAAATACTTTACTATTATGTTTATTTATCTAGTTTCAGGGAAGGTCTGGTAAAAGACAAGAGGTGGGACAGAGGAAACCTACAACCAAAACCAGCCTAAATCTTTGCAGTTACTGTGCTTTATGCTATGAAGAATGAAGTATGTGATTTTATATAACCATTCATATGGAACTTAGTTCCCCAAATCAATGTATTCTGAATAATATCCAGTAATTAGGAATTATAGTTTTAACCTACATGTAGCTAAGTTTACCTTAAAAAGGGTTTCAAGAGCTTTGATGAAATACAGTCCTCTGGTGACCCACACCAGAAAGCTGGAGAGAATATTAACTGCACTAGGATTTCTTTAAGGAGTAATGTTTATCAAAGGATGTATTATTTCCCCTTGAAGGAAAGGTTTTTAGTGTATTGTATGTAAAATTGGCTTCTCTAAAGAAACTGTTGCTTTCTTCAGTTTCTTTACATCTGAGTCGAAGTGACTTTCTTACATAATCAAGAGTACTCAAATAGAAGCCTGCAAATTCATACGCTTTTAAAATAAAGAGCAGTGTTCTCTGTTTGTACTTGCATTAGACATAGACTATTTTTAAAGCATGTTAAAAATTTAGGTTTTATACATGTTTAAAGTATGTATTATGTATTATGCATAATTTTGCTGTTGTTACTGAAACTTACTGCTATCAAGAATCTTTTCATTGCACTGAATGCTTTCTTTTGCCCCTAGGAGAAAACTCAATAATTGTGCCTAAAAAACTATGGGCAGATACTGTAAGGCTGTACCAGATGGGTGAAGATCCGCATTTCCATTGTCTATGAGTTTGGGGCTGAGTCCTGTCTCGGCCAGTGTAAGCAGCGCCTCACTCCCCAAAGTCAAAAGGAAATGTAAAGATTTAGAGCTCCCGGTGCAATGTAGGGGGCAAAAATTTTGTGTTCTTCTGAATGCTACTAGTAGCACCAGCCTTGTTTTAATGTTTTCTTGAGCTAGAAGAAATAGCTGATTATTGTATATGCAAATCATACGCGTTTTTAAACGATTCTTTGTGAACTTATCTACCTGGTTATGATACTCTGGGTCCATATACAAGTAAAGTAAGATTTAAGACAGAAGCCAGTATACATTTTGCACTATTGATGTGATACTGAAGCCAGCCAGGACCTTACTGATCTCAGCATAATAATGCTTAGTAATGATAATAAGGCTCTAGTGACATTCATCGGGACTGAAGACGAAGCAGCTGACGCACTCCATTGGAAGGAATTTCTGATCCTCTCCATGGTATTTAACCCCTTTTGTTCTTTAAGAAACTAGCCTCCTTGCATGATGTAGTCACCTGCACAAAGTTCTGTCCTGCCCTGAAGCCTCTCCGTCCAGAGCTGCTGGGCAGCAGGTACCCACTGCACCTTCGCCATGTGCCCAGTGCTCTGCTGGCTGGAAAATGCCAAGGACAGGACATACTTTGTGTCTCTAGGGAGCCTGTGGTCACCAGTGACAGGAAGCTCTCCTGGGAGGTCTGCCGTGTGTTCCACTTACAGCAACACAAAGGTCCTTTTCTTTACTTCTCAGTCCACTTGGATAGTTACTCTTCCAAATTCTACAGCAAACAGTGTTATGGAAAGGTTTCTGTGTCTGCCTGTGGTGGGTGAAAGCCAGTGATTTAAGTGTCAAAAAGGCATTCCTGTACGTTTGAAATATTCACAGCAGCCTTGGACAGCTGGGCGGCCCTGGTGGGCAGAGCGTTCTCTGTGAAGTGGTTGTAGGAAAGTGCAGTTGAAACATAAGCTCTGTGCTCGATGTGAGGGAAGCTTACACTCAATAAAAGAAGAAACCCCAAATGTGTATATAAGCCAAGATACCAGGCCCCTTAATACTTTATAAGTAATTTTGATATGTAATTCTTAGAATACATGTTTATACATTGCCAGAACTACCGTGCTTTCCTTGTACATAATGAACTTCACTGGTAGAACTGACATGAACTACAGGGCGTTTGTCAGTTGCTCCCAGTACACAGTACTCTCCGGGACAGAGCCAGGGCCCCCATCACAGAGAGGACTGGGTTTCTCATCACTGCACTGTTTCTGCCCCTTTTCTCCTCTTCTTGCCTCAGGGTTGGTGATGCCTACTGTTGCCCATTACACTTTGAACTGATTTTGGTTAGGAATTTCCTTTTCCTATAAAGGGGAACAAAGCTTTCCACACGTAAGGGCCCAGGACTACGGGACCTCCAAGGAGACCTGTAACGCTCTCTGAAGGCAAAATGCATCACTGTGGTCCCCAAATGACTACATTCCCTTTGACAGTCTGATGTTATGCTCTGTCCCCAGGGGCGTGGGGCCCCTCCTCAGCCTGTGGGAGCACTGGACCAGGGAAAGTGCTGAAAGAAGGACTGAAGCCAAGGGAAGGTTTTCTGCTCTTGATATTACAGATCTATTTAGGGTTAGCTTGCTAGCGAGATGTGTGTTTGGGAAAAGGGATCCAGGAGTACTGCACAGCTGAAATAAAGTAGCTTGGTGGCAGGGCTGATCCTGTGAGGCTGAACAATCTTTGTAATGGAGTAGATCATGCAGTGGGGTGCAAAAACAAAGGGCATGTATATTTTTATACCTGTGTAGTTTGAAACTTTCGTACTTAGAATGTTGGCCTTTTGCACCACCCATTTGCTCTTACCGTTTACTCCCAAGAATGGAAAGGACCGCATGTATGTGCGTGTTCCCTGCTTCCCTGCGGTGCAGCAGCCGCTGGCTGCTCTCTCTGCCTCTGCGATGATGCTCTTCTCTGGTGAAGGTAAAAGAGAAAAGGTAGTTGGGGAGAGACTTGGAACTTGATCTGCCTTTGAGTAGCAGAAACTATACAACGAAGGATGAATTCTATGAAACTTTGTGGTGTGTCTTCCTAGGGGATAGAGAAATGCAGTGGCAAGTCCATTAGGCTAATAGAGACCGGACGGAGTCAAGTACAAGTAATAATTTATACACAGTAGCAGTTTAGGTCGCCACAATCTTCAATAACAGTCACAAATACAAGGCAAAGGTCAGTGTTCTAGGGTTTTTTTTTAATGTATTGTACCTAAGGCCATACTTACCCTTCTGTGCTGTCACTGTCAGGGAGTGATATGTATGTGTTATATGAAAAGAACCCTTAATGCACTGTTTTCTCCTAAATATTTAGTAAATTAATACTATTTAATTTTTTAAAGATTTGTCTGTGTAGACACTAAAAGTATTACACAAAATCTGGACAGAAGATGTCCTTTTTAACAACAATTGAAAGTACTTTTTATATATGTTATGTAGTATATCGTTTCTAAACTGCCTAGTTTGTATTTCTGATAATTCCTATTTGTGAAGTGTACCTGTCCTTGTCTCTTTTACAGTCATTTTCTGCACGCAGCCCTTTTTGTACAACTATCGATGTGACTGTAGCTTTCCACGCTCTGCTGCCCATGTGTGCTCCAGGCGTGTGCCTGTGTACCCCCCTACCCCATGGGTGCAGGAGCTGCCGCTTGCGAGCTTGGCTCACTCCTGCTCTTTTGTGTCCTGACATCCTTCCTGAAATGACTGTTAAACTAAAATAAATTAGATTGCATTTATTTTGTATTCTTGGTTGAAATAAAATCTAATTGGCTTTGTTTCTGTGTGTATGTTTTTTAAATGTAGGAAAACTCTTGTATTAAGGGTTAATATTAAGATTTTATCTTCCTGCCTAGATTTCATAATTATACCCATCCTGCAGCGACAAGTCTCCCTGTGAATTGCAGTATGTTATTTTGTTTGGGGTGGTTATAATGCCAGAAAGCAAGACTTGCAGGTAGCTCAGAAGGAAAATTACAGTTTTTTGTTTAAAAAAGATGTTTACCTCTAAGAAATTTTTTAAATGAAAATTAAAATGATATTTTAAGAAAAAACAAGGTGTATTTTATGGATGGGGTTGGGCTGGGAAAGTCTCCTTTGTAGCAGGGTTCTGTTGGACCTGGCGGCCCCTTCTGTGATTTACCGGATGAGCCTTCTGTGATTATTCTAGTAGTCGAAGGCATCGTGGAGTGAACTGAAGAATATTTTAGTGACAGACATAAAATGGCCATTTCTTTTCAAAGTAGACACTGCACAAGCGTGTCTGGGTTGGCGGCTTCACTGCTGACATGGGTTGCATTTCAGTGCTTTTGGTAAGATCTGGAAACTGAGCTCATTTGCCATTGCAAGTTGCTTTCTGGGTAAGAAGGTGGGTGACCAGACAAACCCTGTCCTGCTCCTGGGAGAATAACTGGAAAGTAGATGTCTTCCCCTAGCAAACTGTGTGTTCTTTGAGGACAGAAGCTGGGCTTTACCTTTGCATTCCCAGCAGCTTGTATGGTGCTGGGAAAGAGCAGCGGCTGAACATAGTGAGTCATTGGCATCACTGCTGTGCACTTGCATAGAATTCCTTGTTCACGTGATGTGCTGTATTTGCATATGGACAGGGATGAGCACTTGTGCCCCATGGCTAATGAAACTATGACAGGCATTACTTTCTTTCCTGCCATACAGGGGCTCAAACCTAGGGCCTTGCCCATGCCAGGCAAGTGCTCTACCTCTGCCCTCCCACCCTTCACACTTTCGTGGTTTTTTTTTGGTACTGGGGAGTGAAACTATGGCCTTCACATAGAGCAACATCCCCAGCCCTATTTTTTTTTTAATTTTGAGACAAGGCCTAAGTTGCCCGGGTTGGGCTAGAACACAAGGTCCTCCTACTTTAACTTCCCATATAGGTGCAATTATAAGCAGTACACCTGGTGTCTTACTTTTTTTTCCCCATATTTTTTCCTTTCAATTTTTATTAGTATGTTCATAGTACATAATGACCACATTCCCCATGAGTCCGTACATGTATGTAACACATCTTAATTCTTGTATCAAATCCCCCTCTTCCCTCGCTCCGTTGATCCCCTTCCCATTTGCAGAAGACCCATTGCTCTCTTTCCTATAGTCACTTATTCTGCTTTATTTATAGTTTGGATGTCTTATAAGGAAAGCTCTGCAGTATTTAAGCTTGTGCATCTGATTTATTTCATGTAACTTGGTCTCCAAGTGCATCTGTTTTCCTACAAATGATTCAACTTTATCCTTTACACCAGAGAAATACTCTATTATGTATAAATATCACATTAATCCATCTGTTGATGGACATACAGGCTGTTTCCAAGACTTAGCTGTTACGAGTTGCGCTGCTGTACATGGATAAACATGTGGAACTGTAATGTGATGTCTCTGACTCTTTCAGAAAGATAATCTAGAAGAGGGATCACTGGGCCAAATGGAATTTCTAGCTCTTATTTTTTTGAGGAATCTCCATAGTGGTTCTACTAGTTTACATTCCCACTAACAGTGGAGGGTCCCTTTTCCCCTCTAGTCTTGACACCATTTGTTACTTCATTTCTCCTTTATTCCCTGCTCCAATCCTCTTGTTTCTTGGCGATGGCCATTCTTTCTGAAGTAAGATGGGATCTCAGTATTGTTACAATTTGCATTGCTGTCATGGCCAGTGCTGTTGAGCATTGCTTCATGTGTTTATTGTCCATTTTGTGTTTCTTCTGAGAAGTGTTTTAATTTCAGTTGCCCATATTTTGATTGGGTCTTGTATTGGGGAGTCTAATTTTTTTTTTTTTTTTTTTTAGTTCTTTATATATTCTAGATTTTTAGGTCTCTGTTCAAGGAAGAGCTGGCAAATTTTTTTCTTATTCTCTAGGTTGTCTCTTAATCTTATTTCCTTTGCTGTGCATCACTTTCTTAACATAGGCTTAGTCCTGGTATTTTTGGCTGCAAAGTCAGAGTCAAACATCACTCCCAAGGAGTCAAGCAATTTAATTACGTAGGAATGAAAATGAAGCGAAGTCGCCATGCTTGCCGTTCTTCCTTAGAAGCTGTCTTTCTTTTAGCCGCTTCAAAGTCATTGTAAAATCCTCACATAACTTCATTTCATATTTTAGGTAATAGGAAGTCTCCCTAGACAGCACACATGATGAGAATGAGGGGAAAGTAATGGATGTGTTGACTGGAAACAGTCTTACCTTTCAGCACATTCCTTCTTTGCTGTTCAAACTTATTCCAAAAGTGCTAAGTTTTCACACAAAGATGCTGAATTATTGCCTGAATATTTGTGTTCCCTCCAACTATAAATATTTTAATTAGCTATAGGGCTTTTACAGAAGTCATGAAGGTTAAATGAAGTTATAAGGGTAGGGCCGTGATCCCGCAGAGTTTGGTCCACTTAGCTGTGGAGACAGGAGAAAGACACTAGAGAGCTAACCCATAGTCCCTCCCTCAAGGCCGAAAAGCAGGCGTTGGCAAGCCAGGAAGAGACCTGACTAGAAGCTCATCCTGCCAGGCCTTGGTCTTGTGCTTCCTACCCTCTGGAACGGAGACAGTAAAATTCTATTGTTGAAGCCACCCATTGTGTGGTTTTCTGCCTTCAAGCTAGCAGAGTTAGTCCCCCTGGCTTGCTCTCTGACTTCTGTCCTTCTGTGAAGGTCAATTTTCTCTGAACTGATGTGTTGGCCCTTTTAATTTTCTGTTTTTCAAATGTGGTATTTTTGTTTGTTTATTTTTATTCTGAGACAAACTCTGTGTTGCTCAGGCTGGCCCTGAACTTCCTGGGTGATCCTGTTTGGTGTTCTGAGTGATCCAGACTCCTGGCATGTGACAGGCAGTGCTATAACTTTTCTTTTCCTTGTCCAAATGATGTGCTCATACTTGTAATACAGTGTTGCTTAGAGGTGGAGTGAGTAAACACCTTTCAGTAGCTAATACCTAGTTTCATCAGCAGATACTTTTTTTTTGGTACTGGGAACCAAACTCAGGACTTTACATTTGCTAGGCAGGTGCATATGCCACTGAGCTGTATCCCCGGCCAGCACATACGGTTTAAAGGTTTTTCAGGTGTCCTTTATCAAATTGAGGAAGTTTCTTTCTCTTCCTGTTTTGACAAGAGTTTCAATCATGAATGGGTACTGAATTTTTTAAAATACCATTTCTACATATGAGGTGATTATGATTCTTTTCCTTTATGCTGCTTATGTGATTAATTACAATGATTTTGAATGTTAAAACAACCTTGTTGTCCTGGAGATAAACACAGAAGAGAATGCAGTGAGAAGGAAGCAAAGACTAGAATGCCACAAGCAAAAAAATGTCAGCAGCTACCAGAACTTTGAGGGAAGGGCCAGATTCTCTCGCCTGGAGCCTTTGGAAGAAGCCTTGTCCTGTGGACACCTTGATTTTATCTATCTCGCCTTCTGCACTGCAAGAGAATACATTTCAGTTGTTTTATCACCAAATGTGTGTGATGTTTTGTTATAGCAACTGTAGGGAACTAATACAGTATAGATTTGATCATGCTGTCCTCATTATCATTTTTCTGATTTGTTGCATTTGATTTGACATTTTGTTAAGATTTTCATGTGTGTTCATGAAAGATATTAACCTGTGTTTAACGTTCTTGTCAGATTTCGTATCAAGATCAATCAGGACTCAAAAAATGATTTGGGTAACTTCCTCTCTATTACCTGAACTTGTGCGATGTTTATTTTTTTTTTTTCTTAAATAGTTGGTAGCACAAACTGGCTAATTTGGTAGATTCACTTTATAGAATTTTATTTTATTTTTATACTTGGGATTGAACCCACAGACCTTCACACTGAGTTACATCCTCAGCTCTTCCCTCCTTTTTGCAGACAAGGTTCACCCAAGTTGCCTAGGCTGGGTTTGAACTTAGGATCCTCCTGCTTTGTCTTTCCAAGTGCTGGAAGAAATGTTTAAATTATGGATTTGGTTCCTTTAAAGTGGGATGCAGACCTATGCAGATTTTCTATTTTTTTTTTTTTAACATTTCATCTAAATTTTAATGTAAATATTTCCGAGGTGCACTTTGACATGAAATTGCCAATCAAAGGGAGCATTTTATGTATTGAGTAGTTCCTCTGTTCTCTCTATCTATATAAATTCATCTCATTGTCACAAAAACTATATAAGTGGACCCTAATGTCCCTATTTTCTTACCCCTAGTGGGGTGAAATCACCCTGCATTATTTAGCTCTTCTGGTCCAACATAGGCTTGTAGTGTGACACCAACTAAATTGCACAGTTGTGTGAGCAAGGGCTGCATGTCAGCTTTGTGTCACTGTAACAAAATACCTGAGGGGAGAAAAAAGTTCCTTCTGCCTGATGGGTTCAGTCTATGGTTGGCTGGCTCCATTGTTCCTAGGCTGTGATGAGGCCAGAGGGAGGACATGGCAGAGGAAATTTGCTCACCTTCTGGTGGTTGGAAGCAGAAAAATAAAGCCAGAAAAGGCCCATCATACCCCCATATTCCACTTCCTTCAACTAGGCTTCGCCTTCTGTTCTGTCACCTCCCAGTAATATATCAAACTGTGATCACATTAATCCACTGAAGACGATCGCGCCTTCGTGATCCAGTCACTTCCAAAAGCCCACCACAACCAAGCGTTCAACACAGTGAGCCTCTGGGCAACGCGCTGGGTCCCAGCTACAATGGACGCTAGCTCCGTTTTTGTTCCTTTGAATCTCCCTCAGGGCCTTGTATGTAAAATAAATAATTTCTAAAAAGGAAAAGAAACATGTGCATACAACATTTAATATATCAGTTGACTATGAGCTATCAGAGTTTCCATGGCACAAGAAATAATTTACTAAGTTAATTTTTTCTAACTAGTTACTGACCTAAGCAAGGTCACATAACCTCATCGTTGAGAGCCACTAACCATTATGTGGGGCTTGGGCTGATTTGTACACCTTCTGGCTTTAATGTCCCTGTTTGGCTTTGTCCCCGAGTCCTGTGGGCAAACGGTGTGACAGAAGGGCCTTGCCCCGGCCAGCGCAATGCACTTTGTTTGCTCCAAAGGGTAAGGAATGGGCATCACGTACCAGAATCTATGTGGAGCTTTTCATCAGATTCAGTTTTAGCAAACAAGTTAGGCTGGGGCTATCACACCCTTTCTTATTCTGATAAGGGAAAAAATTCTGTGACATCTAAAATTTTATTTTTATGCTTGCAACATTTTTATGCTGTTTCAAAAATTAGCAAAATGTTCCAACTTAAAACTACCTAAACTTTTTATAAATCACACAGAATTTATTAACACCTAAATCCAACTTGAGATATTCTTGGGAAAGCTAGAATTCATCCCAGTATCTCATATTTTTTAAGGTAATAGTACTTATATTTGATCATATTTACATATTTACACATTTTCACAAACAATTTACATATTTCCACAAACAAAAGTTTACATGATTATATACATCTAGAAAATTATGGATTAAATAAGTACAGTTCTCACCTTGAAACATCAGGGTAGGCAGAGAGTTCATGAACCAAAACCAAACTGCCTGTGAAATACTCCAAAGAATCAACAACTGGGATCTCATCCTGAAAAGTTTCTGCGCATCTAAAGAAATCACCAGCAGAATAAAAAGAAAACCCACAAATTGGGAAAAAATTTTAACTGACTGTCCTTCGAAGAAAGGTCTTCTATTGAAAACATAAAGAATTAAAAGACATCAGCTCCTCCAAATTCAAAGACCCAATCCAAAAATGGGCATCTGAGGTGAATACACACTTCTCAGATAAAGAAATACAAATGGCAAGTAAATACGTGAAAAAATGTTCAACATCATTAGTCATTTGAGAAATGCAAATTAAAACAACACTGAGATTTCACCTCACCCCACTAAGAATGGCTACCGTTAAGAAATCAACCAATAGCAAATGCTGGCAAGTCTGTGGAAAAATAGGAACTCTTCTCCTCTGCTGGTGCAAATGCAGACTGGTGAAACCACTGTGGAAATCAGTTTGGAGATTCCTCAGCAAACTAAGTCTAGAGGTCCCACTCAACGCAGCTATTCTTCTGGATATTTTCCCAGAAGTTCTGAAAACATCATAGCACAGTGATACATGTGCACTCATGTTCATAGCGGCACAATTTGTACTTGTGAAATTGTGGAAGCAAGCCAAATGTCCATCCACTAAGGATTGGATAAAAAAACTGTGGTACTTTTCTATAATGGAGTATTACTCATAAAGAAAGATAAACTTGAGGCTCCTTACAGGAAAGGTCTCAACTAGAGACCATACTCATAAGTGAAATAAACAAGACCTCCATATGTAAGCAACGTATTGTCTCACTAGTGTAAGAACTTGAAATAGTGAATGAAAACTAGGAGGTGTGATAGACATTGTGAAATGAAAGGAAAATGCTCAAAAATACTGAGTAACAGGTGTGGGAAAGGAGAAGAGAAAGAAGGGGAAATTATGTATGTATGTATATACAGGATAGCTAACAGTCATACTACTGTCTTCTATTGCCTTACTGAAAGGAACAGTTAATGATTACTGGTATGATCATTATTGCATTATTGAGAAACCACTTTAAAGATATCAATAGTAATACAACAACCATTGTTAATTTCCTACTATTTGTCTTAACTCTGTATGGTTTGTGTTCTTATGCTATTTTGTAAATGGACATCTGTTACTATGTTTTCTTCCTTTATTCTTAAAATAAAAAAAATAAAGTACAGTTCTCAGAGTCTTTAATATGCTGATGGTGTGAGTTTCTAGGTAGGTGATGTAGTACACTCTCTGAAGCTTATTTTACTGAATTTCTCCTTTTTCCTGAACCGCCAAAGAATGATTTATAGAACTATTTAGAAATCTCTAGTCATAGACACTGCTGTTTGTCCTTCATAGACACCCTTGCTTCCTGCTTGCTACCAGAAGACTGGTTTGTTCCCCACCCCACCCCCTTTTCTTTCTCTACAGGTCTTGCTATGTTGCCCAGACTACCCTTAAACTCATAATTATGCTCCTGGTTCAGCCTCCCAAGTACTAGATTGCAAATTAACACCCAGTAAATTTGTTCCTTCTGACCTGAGTGGCCATGCAGACTGGGCCCCTCTTCAGCTGCAGACGATAACTACTGGTTGGATCAACCATCCTGTTCCCATTGCCAAATTATTGGTTTAAGCATGGGGGTATGATAGGATTCTAACCAGCACAATCAGGGGCAAAATCTGCTAGGGGCCTCCGGGAGGATTTGTTTTCAGCTTAAAAGGATAACAAAAACATAACTGTTCCATGCTCTGCCTGTGAGCTGGGAACTGGGGTAGCCTTGGGACAAGGCTGGGCCCACCTCAGAGGCGAGGCTGAAGCAACTAGGACAAGAAGAAAGATAGAAAAGTGAACTGTAAGTGCACGCCTATAATCTCAGCACTCGGGAGGCTGAGACAGGACGATTGTTGTAAATTCGAGACCAGCCTGGGCTATAAAGTGAGCTCAGGGCCGGAACTGCATAGCAAGACCCTGTCTCAAAAAGATGAAAAAAAAAAAAAAAAGAACCTGAAAAAGCATCAAGTCAACGACCTGACCAATCCTACAACTGCCCTCACTCTGTGTTTCTTTCCTGGAAGCTTAGAAATAAATGTTCTTCTATTCAAAATCAATTTAATTTGGATTTTCTGGTATTTATAGTCAAAATCATCAGGAACTGGGCGGCTTACCCAGCCCTCGCCATTGCCTCAGGCACGGAACATTCAGAGCCTTGTGTTTGGAGATGTTTATTATTAAAAAGCGACACTGATTCCAAACAGTGTCTCCTACCATTATTACCAGGACCTGTGACACCTGTATTTAAATGAATGATTCCAATATTACTGTTTTTAAACATTCGTTCCCCAGCAGTGGTGATGTGCTGTGATAATAAACAGTCATCGAAGCTCTGTAACAGTGACCTCCAGAAGTAACTGCTGAAATCCTGCAGTGTCTCTTGGGAAGCAGAATGCACACAGCAGCCTGGGCCTCTCCATGCTGAGCCACACAAGGCCTGTGACCAGAGACTGCGCTCCACTTCACGTTCAGTGAATTGGCCCTGGTCTTCCTGTGCCCAAGGCACCAGAAAAAGCTCCCTTTGCTCCTCCAAGGTCTACCCGGTGCCGAAAGCCCCACGTAGGCTGCATCTCCAGGAAGCCTCCCCAGTGATGGCCCACCTCATTTTATGGCCTCCCTGTGGACAAATGTCCAGACTTATGGCCGCGGTGTGCTGTTTAGATTTATGACCTGACCCGTCTTTTGTACAGCTCTGTACATCCTGTTTATAGAGTCTCAGTGTCTTCTTTTTGTACAGTAACCTTGTTTATACACTACTGTAATTTTTGCTGACTGTCCTGTACAGTACAGTACTATAGCTTTACATTCTGTTATACATTACAGTATTACGTGGAAGAGTTTCATAAATAAAAGCAAAGTCACCATGCTGGGGTTTCCTTTGACCACTTCTTTGTTCTGAATATTATAGTGTACACACTGCAGTAGTACCTCAATTCATGAATGCTTTGCAAAGAGTTTGGCTCGAAAGATGAAAAGCATTTCATTTGCAAAGTTTCGTTTCCACTTGCAAAATGTACACTGGGGGACAAACGCAGTCACGGCCATCTTTCCAACACAAACACAAATGCAAACATGATCATCTTTTTAGAACTGGGAACACATTAAGGTCATGAACCAAGGGACCCCCGGATACACAGTTCCTCACCTAGTGACTGACACATCTGATGGCCTAGTTGCAAGATTGGAACTTGGTCACTTGGTTGTTGAACAAGGAGTGTCTGTACTCAGCCTCCACTGAGCAACTGATTGAAGAATGGATCCAGATGCCCAGTCTGACCCATGTGGTTTGGTATTTAACTGTATACACCCTGTATTTTCCTCTTACTACTTCATGTGTATCTGGGCTTCCTCCCGAATGAAAGAAGAAAAGAGATGTGGTAGACAAATTGTCTAAGCCAGTAGTTCTCAACTCTTACAACTATACCTAGGGGTCCTGTAAATGAGAACAGGAGTATGGCCTTCCTTACACAAAGTTTTGGCACATCTGCAGCAGAAGTGGCAGTGAGTTGGGAGAAATGCAGCCTGATGCGAGGTATCACATGGGCAGCCACTGTGCCATCAGTCATGGGACTTTGAAATGGTGAGCATTTGGTAAAGTCAAAAAACAAAACAGCCAGAGTACAGCTTTGGCCTTATGTGGTGATCTAATTCCTAGAAATTCAACATATATTTAAATACACACAAATGCACGAAGATGAATTTGGTTCTAGGTTTATATAAGTGTAAATAGCTTTTTCATCTAATGTATAACTGAAACTACTTCAGAGGTCACACTGCCTGCAGGACAGCTCTTCCTCGTGGGCCAGCCTCAGACATTTTCAAATGCCCAACGATACTAGCCCTTACCCACAGCAGGCTGGCAGAGCCTGCCCCACCTTCCAGCAGGACTCCTGGGAGGTACTGGTTCTGAGATAGGAGCTAGGGCATGGCTTAGACTGCAGAAAGTGGCATGGCAAGACCCTAGAATCTACACAGCAGCGCCTCTCAGGACCCCATATGTGGAAACTCTTACAGATTCCTGCGAAGCGTGGATGGCGTGAAAGGACACAGACACCGTGAAGGGCCCTCAGCTTTACAGCCCCTGAGGGCAGAAGGTTAACCCCAAAATGCAGCTTACTGCTCCCTGCCCACTTTTCATGGGCATGCTACGGTCAGCGAAAGGAGGTGGCAAGTCAACCCAGGGAGGGGGATGGTAGACGTCATCTTCAAGAGTGTCTGTTCCACTTGCCTGTCCAGCTGCAGTGTATACCTGTCTGAACAAAAGGGTCCTTTTTAAGAAGAGCTGTTATATTTTGACATGTCGTTCAGCCTTGTAACTCCCTTCCTAGGGAGAGGATATGTTCCCTTGCTCAGTCGTGGTGCCAGAAGTGAGGGTCCCATTGGATCTTAGAGATTCTATTCCTCTACAGAGACCCCCTTGCTATGGGATCCTTGTCACCATAGTTTCCTTTAATTCTCTGAACACATTTACAAGAGGTGTTCTAAAGTCTTTGGTAAATCTATCTTCTGGGCTGAGGTAGCGTTAGCAGGTTCTTCAGGCCACTAATACCTGAGCCTCACATCTGTGAGAATAAAAGGAAAATCACAATGAAAGCAACATTGACAAAGGGTCTTACAGTTGGAGCCCAAGGTTATTAGGAAACAGGGTTTCTGCCCAATCCAGCTGCACCTGGAATGTGAACTGTGGTCACCTCCACCCACTGAGGTCAGGTATTTGGAAGGATAGGTCAGTACATTGTGCCTGGAGGCTCAAGAGCTCATCCTGAGGTTAGTGACCTCCTGTTTTATGACTTTTCTGTTATGAGTATTTAGGTCTGGGTAAGTCTCTAAGTTCCCCAGGCTGAGCTGGAATTTGGGGTAGTCCTGCCTCTGCCTTCCAGACTGCTGGGGTTATCGCTGAGCTTTACCACGTCTGGTTCCTAGTCCTTCTCAACACATAAGCTGCCACTCTGCCTGCCTTCCCGGGAACACTGACTCAGAGCTGGGTGTGCATCAGGGTTTCCCAAATTTCTAAACTGTACTGAAGCAGAATAGCAGAAACAAAGACAGGGAGAAAGGTGACAAGGAAAACTGTAACCAAAAGAAATTGTACATTTTAAGAAGACCAGAAGTTCAGCACACAGTTACCTGAGGTTGTCCACATCGGTGCGCCCTAGGCTTGGTTATACTTCTTTCCTTTTAGGCCCATCACACCCAAAATTCTGTGAAGATACTTTAAACCCATAAATTAGCTTAGGGTTTACAGTGACAGTCATAACCTGATTTTAAGATAAAGGAGCAGATTGAGAGAGTTCAAAGAATGTAGGCAAATCATCACCAGTCAAGATTAAATGTTGGGACTTGTGGCTTTCAAAGGGAGAGGAGGCCATTGTCCCTGTGGGCGGCCCCTCCTTTTTCTAGGAACCAGTACCAATGCAGAACATCCTATACCCTCGCAAGTCCCACCGATTTCCACCACTGAAAACATAGATATTCCCTGCTCAGGGTCCACATTCTTATTTCTTTGAATGCATACCTTTAAATTTCTCCCTAATAAGTCACTTTATGCCTCTCTCTGACTAGTCCTGAAAATTCTTTTTTCTGCGATGAAAGTCAGCAAGCCTGCAAACTTCAGCACTCAGCGTGGGTTCTGGGGAACCTCCCTGGACCCTACTCTCAGAAACGATCCTTTTCACTTCTGCTTTCTCTGAGTTTGGCTTCTTCCACACATCCCAGGCTGCAGTCAGCTTGTGTTCTCCCTGCGGTGAAAACTAGGAAAGGACACAGAGCACTGTTGGGAAGCACTTTTAAAATCCACTGTGGGAAACCCCAGTGCAAGGGCACTCGACTCTGAGGCTGTGGAACAGCTAAGGAGAGGGCAGTGGAACAAGAAGGAAGTGCTAGCCAGGGCTGGACTGCTGGGCCTGCCAGAAGAACTGCAGTGACAGGTGTGAAGGAGCGGAGAAAAGCCCCGGGTCACCATCTCGCTGTGTACAGATGTGCTTGGCATTTTACAGCGAGGCATAGTGGAGAACAGGTGTCTAGAGTGAGTCAGTAGACATGTTCAAGCTTCTTTCCTCGATTCCTGAACCCAGACCCCTCCCTCCCTTGCCTAAGGAAATGAAATTGCACTTTGATTTTCTGGTGCCAGGATCTGCATGGTATGTTCACTCCTACGAGTAGAGTGGAGGTAGAGGTGCCACTTATGCCCTATGCCTAAGGAAGTCTGGAGAAGCCACTCGTCTCTAAAGGAAAAATATCTCACTTTCTAAGTTAGATATCTAACAGTTTTGTAGTGCCAGTTACACCCTTAATGTGGGAGATTGGGGCATGGCAAAGCTGCCTGGAGGAATAGGCATGATCTATAAATCACATGATTCCAGGGCACATGTGCACAGCAGTTCCCAAGGCCCACATGGACTTCTCTCCAGAACTTGAGCAGCTGGGCTCTCAGCCCCACCTCTCAAAACCCATATGTAGAAGTTCTCACGGGTTTCCTCAAGATTTGGACGGCATAAAAGACACAGACACCAAGAGGAGCTTACTATCGTGGCTTTCCTCGCCATAGCTCACCCTACTTTCCCCAGGGTGTGCTTTCAGCTTGCTTTTTCCTCTTTCACTCAGCCCATGCTCACTCTGCAGAGCCAGTTTCTCCCCTACTATTCATTTTTACTTTTTAAAATACACTTCACCACTGCTTTTTGCTTGTTTCATTCAATTCTTTGTGCAAGATGAGAAGAATCTGGAATCCAACTCCAGAAGGAAAAGAGAGCAACCCAAAACCTTAACACTTTGGTAACGTATATTTGGTGAGCCACTTTTAGAAGGAACTACCTGGTAACATCCGGGTATGCTTAAGGCTACCTTGTGCATCTCTCCTTTCACAGTTGACCATCCCCAAGCCCCGCCTGACATCTTATTTCAGTATATTCCATCTGGTGGCAATAGTGTTACCATGGACAGGTTGCTAGGACCTTGTTTGTGATGAACAAAGAATTGGATGTGACCCGCTATGTAAGGAAGCAGCAGCAAAGTTTAATGAGGTGACAGCATACTCAGAGTGAGGGGCTCGGGCCGGTGGAAAGGAAAATGGCACAAATGCTGAGGACATTGGTTGTAGGGATTTAAAATGTGGCTCTGGGTCTAGGGCACCTTTGGTCAGGTCTTCCAGAGCATGACTGACAGTGTGATTGACAGGGGGCTGCATTACATCAGCCATGTGTACTGCACATGTCCTTTCTCGTGATTCATTCACTGTTACACCAAGGTGCGAGAGATGCACAGTCCATGGGCATCAACTCCAGTGAGCTCCAGTGAGGAAAGACTACTGTAGTTCTTGCAGGAGGAGCTGGTATACGGGCTTCCTGGCTTGGAGTTTCAGAATTTTCCAGGGCCTGCTCAGGGGTCTTGGTATTTCTTACCCATGCCTCCAGGCAGTAGGCTTAGGACAAAGGCAGGGGTTGGCCCAGCGGCCCTGCCCAGGCTCAGGTGAGTGGAGGGAGTGGTCCAGACGCCCCAGTTGTACAATTTATATTAATAGAGGCCTGGGAGCTACACCTGAAAAGCATCTCTTGGAGGGACTGACAGTGTAACTCTCAATGAGTAATATTATTTCTCGTATTTCCAGTTCCCAAGGAATCTCAGTGGCATGTCTAGCTACTGACAGCCTCCCCATCTGGATGGTGAGCTCTGGGTGGACACTTTTGGGGCCAGGCAGGCCTGGGTCCCAGCTCCCTCCTGCCCAGTGGCATGGGTCCTTGACTGAGTAACGTGGAGCCCCATGTACTGAACTGTGAAATGAATGTCACAGGACTAATACAATGGACCACATACCATCTGGAGATGTTATCGATACACATTGTTGCCTTTTCCTGTCTCTGTGTGGCAAGGGTTGTTTTTCCTGGTAAGGATACTTCACGGTTCGTGGTTGCTGCTCAGTAAATATTTGAGGGGAATTCTCTCCCTGTGCGGCTGCTCTCTTCTGCTGGTTTTTCTTGATGGTTTTTGGGATGTGCTCAGTGCAGCCTTAGCAGTTCCGGAAGGTGCCCTGGTGGCTGGAGCCAGGAAACAGGCGAGGGTGGTGTGCACTGACGTTGGCTTGGGAGCACTCCTCTTTTTTTAAGAAGGGATTCTGTGATTTAAAGTTTGAAGTGGCTACCTCGTCCTTTGAAGAGATTAGAGAAGAGTTTAACTTAAAAATGACACAAAGATCCAGAACATTCGGTATTATAATTAAAGTTAATTTAACAAGCCAGGCACCGTTGAAGCAGGAAGTTAGGGCTGGGGAAACTGAACCCATAACTTTGCACAATGTGTCAAAGGCCGCAGAAACACAGAGGAGGCACCTACAGCACAGGACCCAGGATGCTTCCACGGCTCCTGAGCGCTGTGCATGGAACCGATCAGAAAGATAATTTTAATCACAAAGTTGAACCTGAACCTGTTTGCAGGCCAGGCACAAAAGCGCTACTTTCAACCTTTCAGTGACATCTGACAGGGCACCGAGAGAGTCTTTCTACAGGACAGTTTAAATTTGGTACAGCACCACATGAGTTTTTGGTAGGACAACTGTCCTGATGCCTTATCTGCATGAGAGGAAAGCCAGTCCAGGAATTGTGCATACAGAAAATCCCTTTCCTTTATCCTTGAGGCTGCTGTAAATTTGTTCATTAGCCTGCTCTTGCCCTTTCTAAGGGATACCTCTTTTTCATTTTCAATAAACATATTCTTTTGCCACCTTTTCTGTGTATCTTGTCCAATTCTTATTCAGGACTCCAAGAACTTGACAAGAAGCCCCACAAAATATCTTCCATCTAGTAGTATATTCCTGTAGTCCTAGCAATAGGGAAGCTGAGGCAGGAGGATGGCTTAAACCCAGGAATTCGGGGTCAGCCTGGATGACAGAGTGAGAGCCTGTCTCTTAAAAAAGAAATCTGTTCCTATCACATGAGCCATATTTCAAGTACCAGCTACATGTCCTTAAACAGCTGCCAGTTTGGACAGCAGAGATAGAAACATTCCCATCCCTGCTGAAAATTATGCTAGACAGTGCTAGTCTATGCTTTACGTTTTCTAAATCATAGGACTTACATGGTAGTGGCTGGATACTCTGCACTGTGATGTGTTTGGGGCTCAGCGGGGATTGTTGTCCTCACAAACGTAGGCGTGGGCTCTGCCACAGGGGCTTCCTACGTGGTAGCATGACTGACTTCGCTTTTTCTCTGGTATGCACAGAGGGCTGGGTCAGTGGGGAAGTTTCCATCTGTTCTGTCTCGCAGGATCCCTTTGATTGTTAACTTTGTTCTCTGGGACCCACATCCGTGTTTAAAATGAACTGCTCTATTAGGTAATCCTTGGCTTACTCTCTCACTTTTGTTAACCAAGGTATTTATAATTATGAACAAAAACCTCTGATCAGTGTGAGATAATCATGATTCTCCTATTGAGTTAAAGAATTCCAGCCCAAACTTAGAAAGGGAACATTGTGCTTGACTTAGCAGCCTTATCTCTGAAACTTGTACAGCTTCCAAGGAGTATCTTTGAAATATTGAAAATAACTTATTGATTTTTCTTTCCCATCCCTATTACTAATATCCTCAGCCCTTGGGGATCAGTGGTCCCAGGTTAGGAATCACCCTTCTTTTTCTCAGTACTAGAATCAAGTGCAGGGGTGCTTTACCACTTGCCTAGTTACAGTCCCAGGCTTTAAAAATTTTTTCTTTTTAAGTTTTGAGACAGGGTCTCACTAAGTTGCCCAGGCTGGAGTCAAACTCTCAATCTTCCTTTCTTAGCTCCCAAGTGCTGGGATGACAAGTATGCACCATTGTGGCCAGCTCCAGAGGAGGAGTTTTTTGACTACAGGGTCACTTAAAATTTCTCTCAGTTCCTGAAAGGATTCTCAGTCAAAGGCAAAAAGAGTTAAGTGTGTGGTACAGGAATTGAACCTAGGACAGTGATGACGATCTTTTAGAGACTAAGTGCCACCCCAAACCCACATATTTATCACAGAGTGCCAACACTGCACTGTCATCCGATGTGCTGCTGCTGGGCGATGCTGGGGTGACTTGGCTCATGTGCAACAGAGAGGCCTTCATGTGCCAACTGCAGCCCCAGTGCCACAGGTCTGCCACTGTTGATCTGAGGCCTCTGCACTTAGCAACATCCCACTTTTTAAAATTTTGAGAGAGGGTATTACTGAGTTGCTAAGTTGCTCAGGCTGGGCTTGAACTTTCAGTGCTCCTGCCTCAGCCTTCCAAGTGCTGGAATTTCAAGTGTGTACCATCATGCCTGGCAAAAGGGAAAGCCTTTAGTCCAAACCTGAACTTGGGCAGATGTCTGCTTAGCACTGCCCACCTTCTCACTTGACACCATTTGGTGCTGGCAAATGGCACGCACACAAGCATTCCAAACTGTTAGAGAAGGAGACCACTATGATGACTATCAGGAAGATAATTTCAAGAGTTTGGAGCATGCTCCTTAGGCAGGGCTTCCAAGGAGAACAAAGGTTAATGGCTAGAAACTTGGTCTCCGGGTCCAAAGGACAGTCAGGCATGATTTTGTGGTATTGGGTGGGAAGCACTTTTAGCAGTTTGGACATCCCCAGTGACGTGTGAGCCGCCCACCTTGTACACACAAAGCTTGGTGCACCAGAGTCTGTGGCCACAAGCTCCCCTAAGTCCATTTCAAATTGTCAGTTTCAGCTTGCAAGGTGGCAGGAAAGGGCAATTGTTGTTCTTAGGGATTGCAAGTCAGAAAGGTGGGAGAACATGGGAAACTCTAGTTTGGAGATTGACAGATACTGAAGGAAAGTGAAAGAATTCAGTACTGGTTCTAGCTTACAAAGTAAACCTTTAAAACAGCGAAGAGGGCTAGAAGCTAATTAGAGGGCACAAGAGCAGTTTTCTAAAATACACATTTTTCCCTCTCTGGTCACCCATAACTGCAACAAAGATAATCACAGCAAGACCAGTGAATTTGTGAAAGAAGTCTAATCTGATTAAACACAGCCCAATCATGGATGCAGACATAGCAAAGACAGTGGGAGACCAACAAAGACTTTTAAAGTGAGTTTTGCTGGAACTTAGGATAAAGAACCTCAGATTAGACTTCTAGAAGCCCTTTCAGGCTGGGCCAGCGTGGGATTCACTATCGGACGTGCTAGTGATACCTGTACATTCCAGTGGACTCTCCTTTCCTTCTTTTCTCTTCTCATTTCTTCTCTTCTTTCTTTTCCTTCCTCTCCATTCTCCTCCCCTCTTCCTTTTTCTTTCTTTTCTTCTTCAGAACTCCGAAATATCTTCAAGTTTCCCAGGCCTTCTCCTTCATAAGGCTGAGAAGCCCTTGGAGACAGGTATTCTGTGCACATTCTCAAATATGACATTCTAGTCAAAGCATTGAGACTATAGTCAATATTTCAAATTGTATTCTGTTATGAAGAGAAAAGATTCTTATTGAACTTTTGCGAATGTTTTTATTGCCATAAAGTAAAAATATCAACACAGGTGTGGCGGTACACACCCGTAATCCCAGCACTTGAGAGGCTGAGGCAGGACGATTGCCGCAAATTCAAGGCCAGTCTGGGCCACATAGTGAGTTCAAGGCCAGCTTGAACTACATAGTGAGACCCTGCTCCCCCAAATCAAAATTTTTTAAATTCTAGAGGGATCAAATAGGGAGAAAACAATTATTTCAATCCTATTTACAGAAATATAATTTACCAAATCACTATAAGCTATAGATAATTTAAAAAGAAAAACAATTCCTTTAAATCTGGAAAACAAAATAATAAAGACGTTTTAAAAATTATTTTTCATTGAGGGTGGTAGTGGATGCCTATAATCCCAGCCACTCAGGAAGCTGAGGCAGGAGTATCACAACTTCAAGGCTAGCCTGGACAGTTAGGGAAGACTCTGTCTTAAAATTAAAAAAAAAAAAATAACTGGCTTGGGAATTTCTCAGTGATATAGTGCTTACCTAGTATGTGTGAAGCCCTGCATTCAATCCCCAGCATTACAAAAAGAAATAAGTAGCATTTATTTTTCATCAGTTCATTAGTCCCAAGTAATTAATTCTTGTTTTGCTTGATGTTGAGCTGGCCGTGTATAAGCCAATCAGCTTCCTACATTAAGTTCCGGATGTTCCTATTAGTCCAGTGGAAAGCTCAGACCTGGAAAACGTAGTTGTCAGAGTCCCTCCCGGGAGACACACTTTAGGATGATAGTTGTTTGAAAAGCCTGTTGGGAGAGCATCAGAAGAGATGTCCGATGCTCAACAACAATTAGTTGTCTGTGGGTGACAAGATTTAAAACGGCTGAAGATCTACCGAGAGTTTGTTAAGACAGCAACATCATGTGAAAAAATTATTATTCCCATGGCATAAGGCATTTTAACATAATAATCAGAATTATGATTTATAACACTGTATCAGAACATATCAGATTTCTGAGAACTTCATATCTTTCTAGAACACTTAACACACCACTGCTTACTTGACGATGTTTCTCATGCAAATCAGACATATCAAATAAGCCTAATTATGGATAAACAGTTACTTTTTTTTTTTTTTTTTTGCGGTACTGGGGATTGAACTCAGGACCCTGCACCTGCTAGGCAGGCGCTTATTCCACTGAGCTATATCCCCAGCCTAAACAGTTACTTCAACAAGAAGAGTTAAAAGCTAGAGAAGAGCTAATTCATTTTTAGTCGCTTCTGGTTTGAGAATTTTGAGCTCAGAGCTTGAGGGGACACTAAGGAGGTTGGTCCTGGTGTCCTGTCCGCGACGAGCATTGTGGCTCTGCTGCCCAGGCCACACATTGGACCCGATGCTTGGCCCCAGGAAAAAAATTAGGGAGCAAAACAAACAAAAAGGAGATATCTTATTTGTAAAGAGGAAAAGGAACAGAGAAGGAAAGATGGAGGCCCGAGAGCCCTTTGTTCCTGGCTGCTCTTATGATGGCTTCTGGATATCTCTATCTCAGGTTGTTTCTTCTGATGGGGTACATGCAGCTTCTTCCTATCTGTCCTTGTCCTAGCTTTCAGGTCTTATCTTCGGGGCGGGCAACTGGTTGGCGAGGGGTCCTTAGAGTTAGAGGGGGGCCGAGTGTGGCATCTGCTGCACGCACAGCCTGGAGAGACCCCGGCGTGAGCGCACACAGACGTGCACAGCACATGCTGCCATCAAGCAGTCGCCTCCCTCCCTGTGTGGTTTCCTGTTTTCCTCTGGAGGTGGGATTATCATCTGGCTACCGGGCTTTCTGCGTGCATCCTGCATGTCAGCTCTTCTCTTTGGTCTCTTGGTGCAAGTCCCAAGGTCATTTGGTGCCTTCCTTTATCTGTTTTTTTCTCGGTCTACCCCTGTCTTTGACCTGCTTCTCAGGGGAATCTCTCCAGTAAAATCTGCTTCTAACTCCTTCTAGTGAGGGTTAGCCAGAAGACTCAAGGAGGCCGCCCTTCTATTTTCTCTATAGGCCCCTGCTTGATGATGCCTGGACAGGATCTGAAAAATACTCTGCCCCAGGTTTCCTGTCTTTCCTCAGGAGGTCCGCTGGCACCTACTGAGGGAGACGCTCAGTAAGAAACTTGTTGAATCTTAGATGAACCTGGGGTAGGATGAACATCCACAAAACTCTGAGTGTGTGGTCATGACTTCCTCCTGAAGCAAATTGCTTGGTGGCACTCACCAGTAATCACGGCACTCTGAGGCTGAAGCAGGAGGATTGCTGTGAGTTCCAGGCCAGCCTGAGCTACAAAGGGAGATTATCTTAAAAAAAAACAAAATATAAAACAACTTGCTATATTTCCGGAAGAAAAAAAGCAACCTAAAACACATGGAATTATTTTGGCAAGACACAAATTTTTTGTTGTCAAAACAGATCACCTAAAAGATTAAGAAAATCTTTTACCAAGTTTGTTCTTTTAACAAAGAAATTGGTTTCTAGGTTTGTACTAATTATAGATCATTTTTAACACTAATACTAATTTTATTCAATTTTAACAATCTTGACGACCTATGGAATTGCTTTTTAAAATATTCTGTTTCACAAACTTTTACAACTTTCTTACATCCACGTAGTGTGTCCTTTTTCTCCTTCCCACTGTGGGACTACAGTCACTTCACCTTGAGACAAAAATTGCTCTTTCCCCCCATTTTTTTAGCACTGAGTGATACTTTTTGTTTGTGTGTTTGTTTTTGAGTCAGGGTTTCAGTATGTAGTTTAATTTACTATATACTATGAACGTTATATGAACCCATGGTGACCGGGTGGGCAGCGGAGAGAGAACCTCCCGGAGGAATGCCACTCAGACACGGCAATATAGCAACATGTGAAGGACAGAGAGGAGGGAGGTGGATATCCTGAACTCGGGAGGGAACTGAGATAGGAAGTGAAACCCTTGGAAAGTCTAAGCAGAACCTCCTCTGGAGGAAGACATAGCAGATCTGACATGGCGCAGTTGGAGGGAGACGAGATAGAGAGGGAGGAGGCTGCCGCTCCAAGCACACCCCTGGCCCACGCCCTCGTTTCGGTATTCGTAGCTTCAGCTTCGGAGACCCATTGCCCAGCTGCAAGGGGTGGGGAACGGTAATGCTGGAGCCACAAGGTCTGGACCCGCCCCCACCCATAGCACGACGACAGGGTGGAGCCGGGCGGTCGGCTGTGAACATATGTGCTTTCCCACCTCCAACCATGGCAGTTTGTATACACCCCTGTATGTCATAGTATAGTCTGAGGCAGCTATATCTCTTCCCAAGGTGAGAGTCCAAGGATATAGATAAACCCAGGAGTACAGTTATTATCA